>VMBQ01003268.1:54099-111164 GCA_007657795.1 Dreissena rostriformis
TTAAAATTCAGTATGCCTTAACTACGCTAGGGACGACAACTGCAGCTAGTAAAGATAACCACTGCCTGTTTACACTGTAGCAGACAGCATGTATAAGGTTTAAGAGCTTGTTCAACGATATTGGCCAGTCTAGTGTTTATAATAGCTTGTGCGACAACATTTGCCAGTTTATCATTGAAATCTGTACATATTGGCTGCTTTCAGGGAAAACGGGGCTTAATGCTGCATGAAAAGTATGTCATGTTGAAAACATTGTTGCTCAATTATTTAAAGAAAATAAATACTGTATTAGATACACATAACACAACATGTGCATGATTATAGGTTTGTTATTTTTTAGCAAGGAAACAAAATTCTAAAGATGGTTGCCAGTGCAGCAACCAATTGTGGAAAAAAAAGACAAATTGTTGTTATTTTGTCTAAGTTATCTCTATAACATAAATATGAGGATAAACGGTGCACACACATCTCGACCTGTGCTTTAAGACACACTCTTTATAAATTTGAATGGGTTGTGTTCATTTCAAACTTGCGATATAAAAAGCAATAACATAATTTTGAAAACTAAAGTGCGCCTCAGATTATGCAATAGCGAACACTTCAGTGCCTTCAGCACTTTGATTTGTACAAACATGTATACATGTGTCTGGCATCCAGTTTACTACAAAAGTGACGACCATGTTAACTTTGTATCACACTACATGTACCATTCACTGCTAAAACGTTTTGAAAACGGAGTTATTCAAAGGTCAAATTATAACCACCAACTGACAAGTGCAACGCGTTATAGTCAACTATTAATGAGTTTTAGAAGAAGCTAATTGAATAAGCTTCATAAGTATTCATTGCAATACAGATAAGCAGCTCTGGATATAAATTTAACAGCTAACGCGTATATAATTGTTAATTCAATATTGACTATAACATGTCGAATAAGACATAACAGTGGCATACGTAAAGTGGATTTGATTCTTTATTGCATAGGTTTTGAGATAAAAAAATATGTACGAAATACATGAATTATGTTGAGAATGATCATATAAATATTTTGTTAATTTTCCCTTATCTAGCTGTATATAAATCGTTGTGTTGCAAACCAGCTGTTGTAGGTTTATAGATACTGATATCATAAGTACAAGCGATTTGTTGGCGGCAATTAAAGCGTCCCTTTAAAGACCAAGTTTGATTGCTGAACAAATCGTTTTCTAACTTTATGTTCAAGTATCAATAAATAACCCACACAATTGCCTTTCATAAAGATGCGGACTGTTTGGCAAAAAATATTGATGAAATATTTGATTATACAACAAGATCGCGGGCTAATCGATATTCCGATGAAGAAAGTGGCCTGGAAATCATAAATGGTTTAAGTGACATATTGACGAATTTCCAAATGTAATATCACTGAATCCACAAGAACACCAAAGACTGGCAAAGATACATTATATATGAGCCACGGCATATGCGGCCAGCGTAACTCCAGACCTCCCTGCCCATCCGCGCAGGCGCTTTCCTGTCTGCTACAAAGTCACGAAATGTGTCTTGGTCTCATAAGCCGACATGGTAGCTCCTGACCAAATTTACGAGTGCGCAGACTGGTCTGGAGCTACACTGGCCGTATATGGTTTGATCTCCGTTTTCGCATGACGCGGATCATATACATATAACACTAATGCTAAGGAATTATAGGACATGTACTTTTATGGATTAATTTCCATAACAAGTGCGAAAAGGAAAAACAAATTATAACATTATTTGAAATTTTCGTAGTTCGCCTTTCAACATGTGTATCAATTTTAAACCACGCGTATTAGCGTGAAACATACACTTATGTGTAATAAAACAATAAATATATAATATGCTTGTGTCAGTCCGACTGGCCGACAGGTAAGCGCGAAAAAGTTTTGATTTCAAAAGAAGCAGGATGGTTAGTTTGAGAAGGCATTATTTTGTAATAATCTGTGTTATTAAAATGACTTACATTTGAACTGTTTTTTTTTAATAGCCTCATGACTTAGTTTATAACTGCATGTTTAACCGTCTTCTACAGTATTTCAGTCATACCATGCGGGTCAGTTTACCAACTCACACATTCCTATGTAAGCCTGTTTACCAGTACCGACCAACTCACGCTTTCCTATGTAAGCCTGTTTACNTTACGCACAAGCATTTTGTCCAGTTTTCTCAGAACACGCCACATATTGGACTAAGATACACCATGTATTTAGTTGTGATTTCGTCATACTAATGTAGTATGATTAAAATCTTATCAATTAATATTCACGTTTTGTTGAAATTACGGTACATTCGACTAATCTCGCTGTTGTGCAAATAAAAAGCGAAACATATACTTTTGCAGAAGATTTAATATGGGAGGTTATTAAATTCCTTTATCGACGAGAAAATGTTAAGGCAGTATTTAGCCGTTATTTAAGAAAGTAACATGAATCAACATTTACTAATACAATTATCGATTTCGTTTTTTTTTTGTACACAAATCTATACATGTGTCAGACATTCAGTTCACTATGAAAGTGACGACCATGTTAACCTTGTATAACAATGCATGTAACTTCATTGTTCAAACGTTTTCAAAGCGGAGTTATTCAAAGTTCAAATTTTTACCACCAACTTTCAAGTGCAACGCGTTATAGTTAATTATTAATGGAGTTTTAGAAGAAGCTAATTGAATAAGCTTCATAAGTATTCATTGCAATACAGATAAGCTCTGGATATAAATTTAACAGCTAACGCGTATATAATTGTTAATTTAATATTGACTTTAAATGTCGACTAAGACATAACAGTGGCATACGCAAAGTGGATTTGCTTCTTTATTGCATAGTTTTTAAGATAAAAAAATATATACGAAATACATGAATTATGTTGAGAATGATCGTATAAATATTTTGTTGATTTTCCCTATTCTAGCTTTACAGAAAGCTTTGTGTTGCAAACCAAATGTTGTTGGTTAATAGATACTGATATTATATGAACCACGTTCTGTGAAAAGGGGGTTTAATGCATGTGCGTAAAGTGTCGTCCCAGATAATCCTGTGCAGTCCGCACATGCTAATCAGGGACGACACTTTCCTCCTTAACTGGATAATCGTTAAGAACAGTCTTCTTTTAACGAAAAAAAAACAACAACAATAAAAGCGGAGAGTGTCGTCCCTGATTAGCCTGTGCGGACTGCACATGCGAATCCGGGGCGACGCTTTACGCACATGCAATAAACCCCTTCTCACAGAGCGAGGCTCATATGAACCAGCAAGATGGGCGGCAATTAGCGTCCCTTTAAAGACCAAGTTTGATTGCTGAACAAATCGTTTCCTAACGTTACGTTCAAGTATCAATAAATAACCCACACATTGCCCTTCATAAAGATGCGGACTGTTTGGAAAAAATATTGAGTAAATATTTGGTTACTCAACAAGATCGCGGGCTCATCGATATTCCGATGAAGACGGTGGCCTAGAAATCATTAATGCACCGACTTTATGAAAAAAATGTTCTCACGAATGGTTCAAATGAAATATTGACAAATTTCCAAATATAATATCACTGAATCCACAAGAACACCAAATATAGATTATATATTAGCCACGTCATGCGAAAATGGGTCAAGGCATAGCGAAAATGAGGCAAGGCATATGCGGCCAGCGTAACTCCAGACCTCCATGTTCATCCGCGCAGTCTTTTCAGGAGCTTTCCTGTCCGCTATAAAGTCACACAATGTGTCTTGGTCTCATAAGCGGATATGGTAGCCCCTGACCATAATGCACGAGTGCGAAGGCTGGTCTTGAGCTACACTGGCCGTATGCCCATTTTCCCGGTCGCTATTTATGAATCACAAAAACAGTAAAATACTAAAGATTTGTCCAACGAGGAAGTTTGATGTATTCAAAGTGGGTTTCATTTCCATTTGCTGAAAATTAATTTACGCGTTTAGTTTAGACATTAAATTGCATTTTAAGTCATTTTAATGAAGTGTTTATTGCGATGGTGTATGTATGTGAATGTACACATTTGAATAAATTACACCATACTTGTGAAAATTCGTACATTAGATAAATGCGATGAAATAAAGACGTCTTAATGTTTGTTTAATTATTTTGCTGGAGTTCCCACCGCGCTTTTCAGCGGTACAAACTTGTAAAAAGCTTGCCCATTCAAAACAAGAGTGCATGGATATAAATATTAAATAAATGCACATTAGTTCGCACAAGCTATACAATGCATAGAGAATAAAATATGTGTAGCACACTATTTAGGTGATTGTTAGCGCATTACGCATTAAACATGGTTACTGAATGGTATGATTATTACCACACGTTTGTTATTTCAAAATGTCGCACTATCATACTTCTTGCTTTAGGATTTAGATATTGAGTACCAATACCACAAGATTTCCTCATCATAATAAGAAACATGTTGTAACAAACCTCTAACCATAACCCTAACCATAATCCTATACCGTGTTTATTCAGTAAAGTTATTGGTGGTATGATACCTGTTGTAAATAATGTAAATTAATTACAGGTAAACACATTGTCTGTCTGTCTGTCTTTCGGTCTGTCTGTCTGTCTTTCGGTCTGTCTGTCTGTCTTTCGGTCTGTCTGTCTGTCTGTCTGTCTGTGTGTCTGTCTGTTTGTCTGTCTGCCTTCCTGTCTGTCTGTCTGTCTGTCTGTTTGTCTGTCTGTCTGTCTGTCTGTATGTCTGTCTGTCTGTCTGTCTGCCTGCCTGTGTGTCTGTCTGTCTGTCTGTCTGTCTGATAAAACTGACGTGTGATAGGCTACTTACAAAGAAGGAAATAATTTCCATTAAAGCGCATGTTGTCAATCGAACGCTGAACGGTTCTGTAATGTGTAAACTGGTTAAATTATGTTCATCAACGATATTTTAAAACTATGCGGTTTATCGCTGACGCCAAACCTCCATAATGCGAGTAGTGCTCTATCAGAAATCAACGACCTTGTAGCTTCATCGACAGGCCAAAATCAAGGGGTTTCAATGAGTCATTAGGCGATTTACTAAATTCCTTTATATCAAGGCAATCGCAACAATATGAAAATATTTGCACTGTGTTTTTGTGTACATACTATCACGGGTTTTATATCATGCAACTATGAAAGAAATATCACGT
This sequence comes from Dreissena rostriformis, assembly GCA_007657795.1. NCBI lineage: Eukaryota > Metazoa > Mollusca > Bivalvia > Myida > Dreissenidae > Dreissena > Dreissena rostriformis. Next base: position 59,246 of record VMBQ01003268.1, read on the forward strand.
GGTTACTTATTGGTATATCAATAGCATATTGATAAACCGATTACATAATTAATTGTNTTCTGTACATACTATCAAGGGTTTTATATCATGCAACTATGAAAGAAATACCACGTGGTTACTTATAGGTATATCAATAGCATATTGATAAACCGATAAAATAATTAATTGTGGCAACCTTTCAACATTGGGGCGGTGAGCCTGATGTATATGTATTTGTTTAAAATATATATATACAATGCGACAATACGATGGCGACAGTGCGATTGTACGATGGCGACAATGCAATAGTCATATCGTACTGTCGCCATCGTATCATCGTATTCTCGCCATCGCGTTCTCGCATTCTCGCCATCGTATTGTCGCACTGTCGTCATCGTATTGTCGCATTCTCGTCAACGTAATCTCGCGTTCTCGCATTCTCGCCCTCTGAAATTAAATGTGTAACCACGATTGCCCTAACGGTATTCCGTAGGAGACCGACTCGTCGATTGATGCAGAGGTTTCTGTCAAATATAAGCCTCGCTCTGTGAAAAGAGGGTTTAATGCACGTGCGTAAAGTGTCGTCCCAGATGAGCCTCTGCAGTCCGCCCGGGCTAATCAGGCGCGACACTTTCCGCCTAAACTGGATTTTTTGCTATGAAGAGACTTTCCTTAAACGAAAAATATCATAAAAGCGAAAAGTGTCGTCGCTGATTAGCCTGTGCGAACTGCACAGGCTAATCTGGGCCGACACTTTAAGCACATGCATTTAACCCCTTTTCACAGAGCGAGGCTCAATATCATTATACCGTATGATTTGCTCCTGCTCCTAATATAGTTTGCGTGCCATATTTGTTGGTTTAAGATCTCCACACTGCCCCACCTTGGTAAGAGAACAAGACAAATATCTGAATACCTGTATTATATTTGATAGACAGTTTTCTTTCAGGGAAAACGGCTCGCGGGCTCATCAGTTTTTATATCTTTGTCCATTGATCCACAAAACACGAGTATGAGTGAGCTGCTGTCGTTTCGCATCAACGCGCATTAAACATATTTTTTTTTGGAAGCAGTGTTCGAAATGTGAAGGAAACGAGCAAACTTCAAGGCATAATATGTGTCACTTAATCTGATAACGCACTTTTCTGAGCCACGGTTACTCATTATGCGGGGGCTGAACAAATTGTTTGTTTCGTTTCTGAAATTATCAGAAACTCAGGCAAACCTCGTTTCTTGCACGAGTTACACCCTGACACGTTGTACAGCATGTGAGATGATGGCGTAAGTTGCGATTTCATGAACAAGACGGGACACGTACTAAAATATAGTAAACTAGCAGATTACGGGAAATGATCATTCGTTACGATTTAATTATCGAAACAATCATATCAACGCGTGGCACAGTGGTAAAGGTTGAAAGATAATAATACGATAACAAATATAATGCTCTTAAACATGCGGTATTAATTGTTTAGAGGGAGTAACAACTGCCGCATGTTTTTCTATATTGACTTTGCCTTGCTAGTACGTTAGTTTCAAAAGTTTGAGATTGTCATGTTCGAAATAATATAACAATCCTCAAATAATTTTGTACTTCGATGAAATATTGACTGTGTGGTTTCCATGTTAAGCCAATAAGTTTTAGACTGTCAAATTACACACGTGAATACCGCACCTTGTAGACCAATAGTGATATGGGACCCACGTGAATCCCGATTGCACTTTTTTGCGTGTGACCACAAATTGGAATTCGATATACTGGTTATCTTGACATGAAAACTATAACAAATGCTTACATGATTTCATTTTGAAAACAATCGAGTGACCTCATGGACCATTGCTGTGACCTTATACCTCTTCACACAGTAAATTTGAAGTAAATTATTGACATTGGATGCCCCATCAGCTGTTATGCTCGTATATTGACTTATCGCATAGCCTTGATGAATCAGCGTCCACCCGGGATCGAAAGTGGCGGGTTTTGCAACGGTACACGGTGACCGCGCTAGGGACCGGTGACATGTCATAGCTAATTGACTCAGAGATAACAACGCATGCGAACACCTCAAAATAGGGAAGATGGTCAACTGTGTCAGCTTTGGCTTGTCTTCGCTTGCGGGTGAAGTTGCATATAATTCAGTTGTACCTGTAGTAACGAAGGCAGCAGGTGATGCAACCGTAAAAGTGATAGTAGGAGGATGGGGTGCAACAGCGACATAGCAACATTAATAACAGCATCAACAGTATCGATACGTATATACGAAGTTAAACAGTTAACTTTCTTATAGGCTGTAAAAGACAAACAAAAACTAACTGACGAAACATGACGCTTAACATGTTTTAAATTAAGACAGTTTGTATGACAATCATCGTGGTTAGCCGACATAACAGTGATCGTATGGAATAAAATTGCATTATCTCTCATCTTGCACGGCGAGTAATTTGCAAGCTGGAAACTAATCTCAACTAACGTGTACTTATCCTAATAGTATCGCATTTATTTCTATGAAAGCCATGACCTCGTCGTCATAATGCTTATATATGCCTTACTATGTCGTTAACGATAATATATTCCTTGCCCATTTTACTTATTAATGTAAATATAATGCAAAACAGAATAACACAGCGACAAAATTGAAATACTTTGCGAAGTTTCACCCAGGGCAATAACATGAATTACAGCATTTTTAAAGGTAATTNGTAGTCAGCCGAAATAACATTGATCGTATGGCATAAAATGGCATTATCTCTAATCTCGCACGGCGAGTAATTTGCAAGCTGGAAATTCATCTCAACTAACGTGTACTTATCATAATAGTATCGCATTTATTTCTATGAAAGTCATGACCTCGTCGTCATAATGCTTATATATGCCTTACTATGTCGTTAACGATAATATATTCCTTGCCCATTTTACTTATTTATGTAAATGTAATGCAAAACAGAATAACACAGCGACAAAATTGAAATACTTTGCGAAGTTTCACCCAGGGCAATAACATGAATTACAGCATTTTTAAAGGTAATTTAAAATTAGCGGGTGAAAAGGGTTATACATAAAATTGTTATGACAAGATAACACACCATTTAATTTTATGTTGACAATAAATTATATTGATACAACTTACAAGTGTTCCATTGTATATTAACAGAATCTTCACAGCTCCCCAAATGTAAGAAAACAGAACAGTATAAATGACCGTATTTATGTATACAGGTCCAGATGCATGTCTGCCACGTCAACCCCTAGGCCAGTGGGTGGTTAAATCAGAAGGTCGTGGGTTTGATTCTCGACCGAGCATTTTGTTCTCTATTTGTTGTTCTTAAGTACGAATTCTCTCAACCTGCAATCAAAACAGATGTAGCCTCTCCAAATGGTCATGGAATCAAGTCAGCGGCAAGAGTCCTACCGTAAGACTTCCTGTCTGTTCTGTTTTTACTTGACGTTTATTCTCATTTTGGCCGTTAAAATGGACTGTTTTGGATTTTGTTCTTCTGACGTTATTAGAACCATCATTTAAATTACTTCACAGCACCACTAGCTGATACTGTGTAGCCCTGCCATCAGCTAGGTCTAACGACACGTGAGTGTCGCAAACAGTTGCGTTTTCTGTAAATATCAACCAGCAAAACATGCAGCCGTGCATTGAACGATTAACCACATGCATTACATGCACCTGTGTGTCTGACTGCTTTGAAGTTCTTATGTTACAGGTGTATTTAAAAAAAAAGACGCCCTTTATACGCTCTGTGATCAGTGAGCGCTTTCATTAATCATCATTGCATACACGTTAATTATCAATCACAAATAAGTTGCAGCGTAATGATCCAGTCACAAACAAAGAAATATAACACCGGACGGCATCTACTTAATCGGAATTCGTATACAAACGGAAGCACTTGCAATCGGACGGATGCAAATAGAAAAATGTTATCATCGAGGCTCGTCAAATTTAAACTAATATTTTAAAGTTATAGACAACCGCGCGATGATTTTCGGATCATGCATGTAAAAATCGTCGGTTGGTCAACGTCAGATCGCCGGACGTTTCTCAGAATACCTGTCCTCGATATCATTCGACATTCGTGGTCGCTGAAAATACTCATTATTTACGTTACACGAATAAACGTATGTACTACCATATGATAGCAAAGTACAACTTGTATCTTATATTAATATATTTAAATTCATTTGATTAGTTGTATGCCTGAATGATTTGGAGAAAACAACAACAAAACAAAGCTCTAAGTCAACTTGAACATATAAGGCGTTGATAAAATAAATCACCTAAAAAAAATGAAACCTTAATTCAAACAGGTGTCTACGCCGTGACCCCTTAAAGCATCCCTACGTGCGTGACCTATAACGCACAAAATCCATGTGTCAGGACTCACTCGTTACTTCCATAAACAGGTCGACAAAACGTATTATGGGGAGAACACTTTTCTTACCTAAGGATATATCGCGATATCATGGTCATGTTTAATGGCAAACGAAATTCCGAACTATCCTTTGAAAGAACTATTATCCAGCACCAGAATCGCCACACGATTGTTCGACACACGCAACTTATCCGACTGTCTAATCGACAGAATTCACACATGACTCGTCCATTATAATCCAATGAGCTAAATGAGCCGACAATTGATTATTAAATATATATATCACACTATAGTTGAACGAAACCAACTTTCAACTGATTTTCGCTAACAAATGTTATCCAATCTTTAAATATGTTATTCTTAAGTTTAAGCGTTAGAGCGTACAAGTCCACTGTCGTAAATTAACTCCAAAGTCAACGCCTGCAGTTCAGATTAAATTCCAACTGGCATGAATTTGCTAAAATAAAAAAAGCTGTCACTCAATGGTTTAAACAGGCGATTATGGGATCAAAAGGTTTGTTCCAATATTGCAATGCACGAACATTCGGTTCTCTCTTCGATAGCCGTGTTTGATAGTAAACTTTCTCAGATCTCAGGAGTTAAACTATCGTTAACTATCATTAATACAACGGGAGGCGAGATTTAAATGAAGAATTTATTATAAAACAAAATCACAATTTGATACAGCGACACTTAAATAACTGTAAAAGTAAAAAAAAAATCGGCATTTCATCACGAATGTTAGTGAATAAGCGAATGTCTTTCTAACAACCACATCGCATATCCATTCATTAAATGTGTATCATGAATTTACGTAATAAAAAGTGAGTGCTCATGTAAATAAAAACATAATAAAATAATCTTTATACAACGCATGCGATTTCGTTATCTATTTGATACTATCAGTACTGCACGAGAATTGTACACGTGTATAAGTATATATATAAAATCTTTTTCTGCAATTTTTGGGGATGGGAGCGTTTGGAGGGGGGGGGNCGTCAATTGATGCAAAGGTTTCTATCCAATTATATCATTATACACTAGTATGTTGAGACCGGCTCGTCAATTGATGCGAAGGTTTCTATCAAATTATATCATTATACACTAGTGTGTTGAGACCGGCTCGTCAATTGATGCAAAGGTTTCTATCCAATTATATCATTATACACTAGAAGTTTGAGACCGACTCGTCAATTGATGCAAAGGTTTCTATCAAATTATATCATTATACACTAGTATATTGAGACCGGCTCGTAAATTGTTGCAAAGGTGTCTATCAAATTCTATCATTATACACTAGTATGTTGAGACCGACTCGTCAATTGATGCAAAGGTTTCTATCAAATTATATCATTATACACTAGTATGTTGAGACCGGCTCGTCAATTGATGCAAAGGTTTCTATCAAATTCTATCATTATACACTAGTATGTTGAGACCGACTCGTCAATTGATGCAAAGGTTTCTATAAAATTCTATCATTATACACTAGTATGTTGCACTGCTCCTGCTCTTAATCTATAAAGCTTGCTTGAGTTTTGTTTAAGATCTTCATAGTGCCCCACCTTAGGCTGAACAAGAAACATATCTGAATACCTGTATTATATTTGAAAGGCAGTTTTCTTTCAAGTTAAAACGGACGCGCGGTCTCACCAGCTTGTATATCTTTGACCACTGATCCTCAAATCATGAAAAAGTATAAGTGAGATAGTGTCTGTTCTAGTCACTCAAACGTGAGCTGCTTTCTTTTCTATGTGTTTCGCATTACCGCGCTTTAAACATATTTTTAGTAACAGTGTTCGAAAAATGAAAAAAGAGCCACCTGCCGGTCATACTATGTGTCACTTTCTCTGATAACGCACTTTTATGAGCCACGGTTACTCATTATGCGGGGGCTGAACAAACTGTTTATTTCGTTTCTGAAAGTATCAGAAACTAAGGCCAATATTTATTCTTGCACGAGTTACACCCTAACACGTTATACAGCATTTGAGATGACGGCGTAAGTTGCGATTTCGTAAACAAAACGGGACGCGAACTCAAATATTGTCAACTAGCCGATTACGGGAAATGATTATTCGTAACTATTTAAGTATCGAAACAATCATATCAACCGTGGCACAGTGGTAAAAGTGAAACGAGAATAATACGCTACAAAAATAATGCTCTACAAGGTGCGGTATATATTTGTTTTGAGCGTATTTACTCACAAATGCCACTTGTTTTTCTTTATTGACTTTGGTTTGCTTGTACGGTAGTTTCAAAAGTTTGAAATACTCATGTTCAAAATTATATAACACTCCTCATATAATTTTATACTGTTTGACTGGTCATTTTCCTATCTAAGATCTAAGAAAGTAAAAGACACAACATATTCAGTTTCTAAATATACTGGAAGCATATTTACCACGAACGATCTTAACCTGATTCGTATTTATGGCATGCTAATACAAAATAAAACAGTTGGGATTACGACAAGAACATAATATATATCGACATTTTCAAATTAATCATGCCTGTAATTAGGTACAATGCAGCTTTTGTATGTAAAGTATTCCCCGTTTTACTTTATAAAGACATTCAATATTTGATCAAATAATAATAATATTACAGTAATTGTTTTGATTAAAACAACACGAACGAATTTTATAGCACTGCTTGCAGTTAAACTAAATTGTCATAAAAAAAATAAAAATAGTTTTTAACAAGTTCGATTAGAAAATAATGAGGAGTAGTAGCCGAAAACTTTAAGACCGAGCAGGGTGAAGCAACCTCTTCTCGTCCACATATCCTTTCATTCCTATATATACTATTTATAATTTCTCAAGTTATGCATTTGGTTATTTTTAGTTTATTATGAAGCACGAAAGCATGTTTGGCATTATCAATATATTGTCAAAATTATATTACATTTGAGAATCAATGTCTTCATTATTTCACAGTTTTCAGGTTAATCAATATATAAACATATCAAGTTTAGATACACCATCATGCTAATTCTATTTTTAAGAAGCTATTTTCATAAGCTTTATAAAGTCCTGTACATCATTAAGTCAACATAAGAATTGAGATAAAATATAAAGCCATTTATATATAATGCAATCCTATATCTTTTAATAGGCAATTTAACACGTCTCATCATGCAGCACTAAATCGAGCCTGCATTGTGATAAAATGGGCTATAAGAGTTTTAAACATATGTCTAAATATTTAAGTACCATATATCAACCGAATACACAAAGGCCTAATTCTTAAACGACACGTATCCTCTCCGTACACATTAACTAGTTTTCCCGTTTAACTCGTAAACGGTCATCTTGGTTTACTGGAACCATAATGTGCTTTCATAAGCTGCCTAGGCTGAAAACTGTTATCGTCATTAATTAAAACCCATTCCAAAATATAAACAAATATTTACAAAATTATGCTATTTGAACAAATGCGATATTATCATCATTATGTTGTATTCACTTCAGTTTCGTTATTTATCTACATGTATCCTATTTTTCGCTTATGGAGTAAAAAAAAACGATTTCGAGAAAAATTCACACATTAACATAAATACTGCTTTTATGGCCGTTGACTTCCACAGATAACTATAAATTGGAGTACAATTAATTGATTATTATAGCATTCTATATAATTCTACAATATGTTAATTATTAAATCACTCGAATGCTGAATTTATCTGATAAAAAAAGACACCAAAACAACTTCAAGAAATTGAGAAGTGATTAGATTGTCTAACACTTAAAGGTAAAATAGGACATCCCATATACATGTTTTTTTGGATGGAATTTTCGCAAAGACAAATACAGCATGTTAGAAAAAGAATTTTTAAAATAAGTAACTGTGCTAAACTGTCATTACAATCAATGATTTCTGAATGTCATCTTAAACAACACAAAAACAGACCAGCATCATATACAAGAATAACGAACAACCTATTCAGCAATAAGTGTATACTTTTCTGTTGCTCAAATAAACTCTTTGCATTTTTTTCTCTCACCCAAACTCATAGTCAAGACAGCTTTCACGGTCGAACAGATATGACTTAGAATCAGCAGTGCCGGATTAAGCACCGTGGAGGCCCATAGGCAGTACAACTTTTGGGGTCAACGCCGAAGGCCCTCATTCGGCCTAGTGCCTACTAGAACTCAAAGGCCCAGTCGATTTCAATCGTTTAAATTAGCCTTCCAATGTTAAGGCTGGCAAGACAAAAAAATTGACAAGTCATTTGATAAGGCTCAGTAAGTAAGTAAAAACATTATGTCGTCAAGGTCTCATGGGGCCCCTAAAAGTCGCGGGCCATTAGGCAGTTGTCTACTCTGCCTAATGGGTAATCCAGGACTGCCAAGAATAACCAAAATCAAATTGAGGCTAATGCTCCATAATATTTTAACAGACTTAGAATGGGACACCAACATAATTCTGGTTTCGTATCACACAGCAGAAAGATGATACAATAAACAAGTAATTAGTTCTCAAATGCTATGAACGTGTTGCGGTGCATCACTTTTAACGCTATGTGACATAAGCACAGGCAGAACAGCAAATCATTGGTCTAATATAATTAAACAAGAAGGTTACTATGTCGGGAACACGTAGCTCAAGATTATATGCGATAGCCAAATCAACGGTATTTCGACCAAATGTTTGATAGATAACTAGAACCAAGTTTCTCATCCAAAAGGATGAGGAAAGATTGAACGATAAAACACTTCTTCCGTTTAATCAGTCTATTATTTAAAGCACTGGACATACCATGAACATTCTCGGACTCGAGGACATTTCCATAGAATTCGAAGGTTCAGTGAGTTGCGTATTAGTATCTGATATTTATGTTGATATCATACTAGGTAGAATGTATGCACGAGCAAAACGTAGTTCTGAACGCAACCGTCTCACTATAAACACAAAGCAAAAGATCGCGATGTTGTTCTGCGTTGGGAAAGAGTCCGCGAACAATTACGGCTCATGGATGTGGGTACCTGGAACAATATTGTATTCCCGGATGATGAAACGTAATCAATATTAAAGATATAGGAATAAAGGAACTCCAGAAACATTATCAGGACAGAAATTCTTATCAATCCACGCTAGTCTTGTATTTAAGGCAAGTGACCAATTTCTTATACAACATAGGACGGACGATATATACAACACGACGTAAAACATAAAACTGATTAAAGCTCTGTTCACAGCATTGGAACGGTTTATGAAAAGCATTGGGCATTTACACCGGTTGAAAAGCGGTGCGTTCTTAGCAACATGAAAAGCGACAAGCTCGGGTTGCTGGCAAAGGAAGATAGGCGAAAGTGGACAGGGAAGCAATATTGAAATATGAAAGTGATAGAAGGAAAGTTATGCTGATAAGAGCCTTTATTAACTTCGGAACTCTAACTAAACACCAATATAGCCCCGAGAAAAAATTCAATGCATAGAAAGTTTGTGGTTTGTCATCCACCGATAATGATATACAATTACTAGTAGCTCAGACCGAAGTATCATCATAAAAGTTGATTGCTTACTATTAACTAAGTACTACCCTCGGTACATTACAATATTATATACGCATGTTGGCTGACGAAACAGAAAGCAAATACATTATTGGGTAAAAACGCTAAATTGTTATATAAGAAAGCGTGGCACGTTCGTGAGGATTGATCCGGGCTAACAATAAAATGTTCTCTAAATATTTTTAAGGATTAAAATAAGGAACAAAACAGTCAATTCTATAGAAAGAACGAACAAACCATTTTCTTGTTTTGTGGCTGTCGGTATTTCTATTAAGGTCCATTTGTTGTATAGTATTAATACACAAGTTAAACTAATCGGTTTTACTTTCTATTACAAAAAGCATTTCAGATTTAAATGACTGTATATATGTAAGGAAAAACACATATTTAATAAACAAAGCACACGATCTAAGCTTATGAAGTACACCCAAATATAATTATTAAAAAAATACACGTTTAAAAATGACGCAGACATGCTTATCAAATTTTACCTCCGTATTCACAATATAAATACCCGAATTTGCGGTAAGCCCATTAAATCCACCCTAGATATCGATCTAGAGATCAACCACAGCGCACCACGAATACAATATCAACTCACTTTTTGAAATAGATATAAATCAAGATCACGACGGAATGCAATATTGTATTGCCTGATTAGCATATATAATTCAATTTGAAGTGTTATCATTTAGATTTATAGTGTCGAATATTGTAGATAAAATTGTTTTCAAACAACGGAGACAACTGTCCATATACTGTATACTCGTCATGCCGTTTCATTCTAATATTTAACTCATTTGTACTTATTCGGACCGTTAAAATCACCCACCATGGAACCTACAACAATGCTGAGTCCTGCAAGACCCTACCATTAAACGAGGGGACTTTTTTTTTAATGAATTAAAAAGGCAGACAATGAGGAAATCGGAAATTGTTACATTGGGTTATACAATATCGATGGTTACATTGGATTTAAATACTCGAAAGTCTTCACATTTAAATGTTACTTGCTATGACCTAACTGACCTAAATTGCACAGTGCGCAAGTAAATTGTCGATCGCTATTAGCATAAGTCGACAGAAACCATTTATGGACTCTCAATATCACATTCGTCAATTCCAGGAGAGACCATCATTTTATAAAATAATATTACATAAGTAAGCATTTTGATTGCATTTTCACGTTGCCCGAATGTTTTATCTCGGCTTGATATTACATCGAGGAAGCGCACTATTCACGGCGACACAGTTTAACCCATTTATGCCTAGTGGACTATCCCATCCTTCTAAATTGGATCAATTTATTTCCAAAATTAGGGATGTCTAGTATATTTATTGCTATATTTAGAATATTTCTTACAGAAATTCCTGTTTGCAAACAGCGCAGACCCTGATGAGACGCCGCATTATGCGGCGTCTCGTCTTGGTCTACGTTGTAGACGCTAGGCATAAATGGGTTAACAATGGATGCTGAGCCTTCACCGGCAATCAATCACGCGTTGTCTGCCAGTTAGATTGGCCCCGTTATCTGCACGTAGTTCAATACGGCCTCTTTCATACAGACGACAAAAACGATGCAAGCCATAGCATAGATATGTCAGCAATTTACGGTGAAACATGCGCACAGATGTCAACATGTTTTGTGACCTTTCACATTGTGATTCTCTTAAATGGACTTGTTCACACGGTTTATGGTTAACATAACAGACTGAACTGTTTCGGAACTAAGAAGCTAGGTATCACAAAAACGATATAACAAAAGTAAAAACAGTTGATGCTTGATGATTTTTTTAAACATTGAAATTCATCATAGACGCAAAGAAACTTGTTTAATTGTTGACGCGTTGCAGACTGCACAGGCTAATCTGGGACGACACTTTACGCAAATGGATTAAGCCCGGTTTTTACAGAGCGATGCTCACTTGTAATTTGTATTGATCTTCGAATAATTTTGTTATCTTTCTATGAAGTAAGACAATATACGATACCAAAAACACAAACTTCAGTAATGAATCGTGTCAGTAATTAAGTCACTGAGTAAATCGCATTTGCTCTGAGTGTGACACTTGTATGTTTAAACTCTTTTTTATTAAATGGGTTTCGAAGAATATCGAAAACAGTTTAATTGCTGGAAGCTAATAGGAAAAAGGGTCAATTCAGTCAATTTGGGCGGAAGGTATTGTATGGGATGTGATTAAAAATTCAAGTTTATGATTTTGTATGGATTAAGGTACATACCTTTTATGGCGCCCGGGACTTATGTCTCTGTATAGTTCAACTGATGTCCGGTTACTACCGGTCAGCACATTAACGTGTATGTTCAACTTTTATTGCACACAGCACAAGCAATAACCCATTTCATCACGTTACTAACTCGGCAAAAGGCTACGTTACCGTTTGCGTTTTATTGCCAATTAAAAGGCAAGCAATAGCAGTTTACGATAGCTGAAATAATTTGGGTTGATTGTATCTCATGCTTTTCTTGACTTACGGAACATAATGGAAATTATAAAGTATATTAAAATAATATTTTAGCTATAGTGCACAAAGTATTTAAACTGGTATATATCGTATCGCTTGATCTATTCTTCAAATATAAATTATTATGCCGTGATATTATCTGATAATTTAAACATTGAGACTTGATGTTAATGCAAATTATAAAATGGGATATCTAAGTACGATAACTCGTGAAAATAGCGTTTATTCATAATTTGTTAAATTAAACATAAACAAGCTGAAGACAATTATTTAATTATTAAAATAGTTTCACGTAACGCAGGATAGCATATAACAGTGCTAAATACTACTACTGCTCATGCACTGTTTTCCCTATTTGATAACCAGCCATAATAAACACATATTTTTAAGTCAAATTGTTAATGTTATATGTGCATTCGATTTTTCAAGTTGTTTTACTTGGTGTATAATTCACATGTTTTAACACCATCATATAAGAGACATATCTATTGTTAAACGTACTCTTGTGTATATTGACGAACATACATTAAATATATATGCTTTAAATGGTTTTCTTTCATTTCTTTATTTGAAATATGTGTCATATGTGCATGCTCATATGTCATTAGCATGTTATATAAATCAATTTTCCTTAACATCATCTAGCCTTGTAAACCTGTGACAGAATATCATATTTTGATTAACTCGTTAAACGTTGCTCTGCGAAGAGCACACAGCGATTAAAGCTATTGCAATGTGCAATTTGATATCCATAAAAATTGAAATTCTCTTATAGACCACCCAATCGACCATTAACATATCACAGCTAATGACTATGTGGTAAAACGCATGCGAATACATCATAATTATACAATAAACTTCGAATTCACTTACAAAACGCGGCGCTTCACTTCACAAGAATGTAACCACGAAGTCAGTTTGTTCCATTCATCATCATGTTTAGCCAATATCACACTGATTATATGGCCTTAAAATGGCAACATCATTAACCTCGCAGAGCCATAAGATTCGCGTAATTTGTAAGCTGGGAATTTACCTCAACTTTATTGTAATTATCATAATATTATGCTAAAAAATTATAAGAAAATACTAATTCCACGTCTGTAATGCTTATGTGTGTTTTTGATGATAACATTATTATAACATTTCTCAGTTTAAATTATTTAGATAAATATTAAAGAGGAAAAAGAGAAATATGGCGACAAAATGGAAATAAAAAAAACTTTGCAAAGTAGGTAACTACAACCAGAATAAGTGTATGTTTTCAAATATTTATATTGGGAATTACTTAAAATGTTACAAATCTTTAATAATCTTTAATGACATGTTCCTAAACTCAAGATACACAAAAGATGTTCAACGGATTAAAACATAAAAAGTTCAAACAGCGCAGGTTCACAGGGTTTGTCACAACAAACACGAGGTGGCCAGACAGACGTCTGATCCTTATATCGTGGATAAGAGACTCGACGGAGTATTGTTTTGTCGACATGTATGTTGTGCGTTTCATTACTAAATGCGTGTTCGCGTTAACATTTTCATGTAAATCTTTTATGACAGTCAGCATGACATACCAAAATGTATATAAAATCCCTTTAACATACACACGAACATACTAAACGCTAAAGAAAACGGTCAAAAATCCGTAGAATGCCATTTGGTTCTTCATTTACATACGATTATCTGGTTTTTTATGGACTCTAAATAAGAAAACAAGTTACGTGTATTTAAATTATTAAATAACATTTTTTTTTTCAAAACAAGCGCGTTCTTTCGCAAGAAATGCAGACACAAAAACTTGCAAACGTGTGTGAATTTTCATATACATGTCATGACATCCAACATTAATATTCTCCACTGTGAAGCAATGTGGAGCATTAACGTTCAAGAAATGATTTAAAAAAAGACATGTGTACTTGAATAACCGCTTCATCAATACGTAGCGACTTTATCAGTGTGTGATCGCATGTATACAATCGAATTAAAGATGCACACGTCTTTTGGTTATGTAATGTCATCACAAGTTGTCGTCCTTCAAGTGAGTGATTGAAAGTGCGCGTTTTTGGAGCTAACAATGCCCTTTGTTGAGAGAACTGAAATAGTTGATAAGTTGACATTATGTTGTGTCAACTTAACATTATGTTGGGTAAACTTATCAGTATGTTGGGTCAATGTAACATTATGTTGGTTTAAGTTGAAATTATGTAGCGTTAACTTTACTAAACCTAATACCAACTTGACTCAGCAGCATTATTGGACTCAAAATAATGTCAACTTATGCCAACGTAAAGAAAACTTGACCAAACATAATGTCGACTTAACCCAACATAATATCACCTAACCCAACATGATGTCAACTTAACCCAACATAGTGTAGCCTATACCCAACATAATGTTAACTTTATATAATGTCAACGTAATCCAACATAATGTCAACTTAACCCAATATAATGTAAACTTAACGCAACATAATGCTAACTTGACCCAAAATTATGTCCACTAAACACAACCTACTGTTACCTTAACCCAACATAATGTTAACTTGGCCCAGCATAATGTCCACTTAACCTAACATAATGTTACCTTCACCAAACATTATGTTAACTTAACCCAACATAATGTCAACTTAACCCAACATAATGTTAAGTTAACCCAACATAATGTTAAGATGACCCAACATAATGTCAACTAACCAAACAAATCAGTTACTCTCAACAAAAGGGGCAGTTTTGGCGTTCCATACGTGTTCATTCTAAAGCTCGATTTAGCTTGACCTGCTGCACGAGAGATGTAAACGCTCTAATTGTTAGATATCATCCATTTAACGACACGAGTCAAACCGGAAATTTGCCTATTCGCTCTGGCGAGAAAGTACCACTTACCAAACTCAGTTTACCGGTATTTGACGTTGATTCGCGTTTTGACCGCTTAAATGACATATTTGGATTGTGTTCTTTTGGCGTAATTAGAACTCTCATTTTAATAGCTACGCAGCGCCACTTATGAATGCTATGTAAACCCGCTATTGATCAGTTATATAGCCACCTCATTGTCGAAGCACTGTATTGTGTGTCCATAAAAAACAAGCAGTAAACATGCATGCATTTGTTCTGTTACGGATTCAACGCACGCTTGTCTGAAGCAGAACGAATTTGCTTTAAATGCTTCACATAATTATGCCGTTTTCAGCATTACCTCATACCTATCATTAACAGGTTGACAGCAACCTTTATCGGAAAACAATTATTGACTCACCTAAAAATGCGTCGAGATATCACTGTCATTTTTAATGTCAGACGAAAATCCGCACCATCCGTTGAATGAAATCTTGTCCATTAACAGCATCATCACCTGATTGTTCGACACAAGCGACTTATCCGTTTGTCTAAGAAATAGAATTCACAAGCGTGTGGTCCTTTATAATGCCTTGTGCTCAATGAGCCGACAAGTTATTATTGAATATGAGCCGACAATTTATGATTGAATATATATCACACTACGGCAGATCGACCCCGGTATGCAATTGATTTCGCTAACACTTCTTATCCAATCTTGTCAATATTTTATTTTTGAGCGAGTACCAGTCCACTATCGTAAATAAACTCAAAAGTCGACACTTGAAATTCTGATATGATCCTGCTCGCAGTAATTTGATAAAATAAAAAATGCTGTCACTAAAATTGCTTTTACAATTGAGTGTGGATTACTAAAAAAGGTTGTTTGCCAATTTTTTTGCGCGAAAATTTATTCAACTCTGAACAGTTGGGTTTGATATTAAACGTTAAAACATCAAGAGTTGTCGCTTTAAAGCAATCATTTTCTGTCCACGGAAGGCGCATTTAAATGGTGATTTTATTATATAAATATTTCACAATTTGTTACGGCGACACTTTAAAAGCTATTAATTATATATAAAATCCGAATTTCATCACGAATTCATGTGAATTAGCGAATCTCATATCCGTTACTCGAATTAATAGAATAAATTCACTTATTTAACACACACTCATATAAAAAAAGGCCTCACGCGAGTTTTATAATTATGTCTGATATTTTGTAAAAGTAAAACTGCATTATTAAAGAGCCCATGGGCTTGGTTGGTATGAAATTTCTGAGTTTTAATGTACAATGGGCATCGATGAACTTGTATTGCTTCACTTATTATTTGCATGAATCATATATACGTATAGGCATTACGGTCTAGGATGAACCGAATGTTTTTAATTATTATTTCGTCGGTATTTAATGAAAATCATATAAACTCATGTTATTTTCAAACTTGTTCAAATTCAGGTAACTTCAATAAATCCCGCTGCTGTGCAAATTACAGGCGAATAATAATATTTTCAAGCAGCTAAATACTATTTATTATGCTATTAAATACTTTTTGATGAGGCAAAGAATTGGCAGTTCTTACGAAAGTATTTACGACATTAATAAGGAATAGATATATACGATTATAAACTTATCTTTTTCAGTTTTTGGTACAAAAAATAAATATACACGTAATAAATTAACCACCAGACTTAAATTCGTAATACATATATTATATTATTTATTGTTCAAACTTTTTGAAAACTAATTTATTCAAAGTTCAAATTATTACCAACCACGTTCAAGTTCATAGTATATTAAAATAATTAAATAAGCTTCATAAGCATTTTTTTTAATCCCGTTAAGTCCTGGATATAAATTTTACAGCTAATGCGAACGTATTTGTAAATTTAACACGAATTAATAGATATAATAGGATTTCAGATTAAACAAAAGCTAACTTTATTTGAGTTTAATCTTAGGTTGCGCAGACATTGGGTTTTACATTCTTTGAGCGTAATAACGCCGACAGAAATATATGTTGTGCAAACTACATTTTGAATGTTGACATTTATTGTTATATTTTGTTCCAGTCATTTGGCGTTTTGATCCCTTCTTAAGTCTTAAACTGGTTGCCAATGGCCTGAGAAAGACACTATATAAAATATCAACGGGCTTTAAAAATTGGACTAACATACTAAACGACAATAATTTGGATCAACGCGAAAAAAGAAATTGAATAATTCTATATTCTATTCTATATATTCTATAGTGCGTGAAATGATTGCATTAGGCATATCAATAACACCGGATCACTAAACGGTTTGGCGTTAATGCAAATATTGCATTCTTCGAGCGTTGATTAGCAGAGCTCATTTTAAAACAAATGACCTTGTCACGCACAAAGGTTGCAACTTCGCTAGGTCAAATTACGCATAAGAAGATCAACTACCGAAATTTCCTGGCAATTATAACAATATGACAATATTTGCACCGCGTTCTTTTGTTTACACCATATGGCATGTTTACATAATGCAACTTTGACATAAATATTATGCTCTTATTAAAGACGACGATTGATACAGGAAGCCTTCACATTCGATACATTCATACACTCATACACCGCTAAACTAATTCATAACTTTAAGGCATAAAATCATTAAAATAAGACATTAAACTGTATCACTTTCTCTGATAAGGTAGTTTTATGATCCACGGTTGCTCATTATGAACAAACTCTGTGTGTGTGTTTCCTTTCTTAAAGCGTTTATTATGATCATATCAGGCACACGTTTATTCTTAAACGAGTTACATCGTAATAATTCGACAGCACGGGGGATGATGTAGTAGTTGGGATATCACGAACAAAATGTGATGCGTACTCAAGTTTAGTAGATCAGCCGATAAAGTCATTCGTTCATTTTATTCATTGGAATCATTAAGTGTTGCACACCCGCAAAGATATTTTTTTATAATAAACGATTAAGCAAGTGCGCTTCATGTAACAAGAAAGCGTTGCAAGCACTATTTGAGCCTCGCTTTGTGAAAAGGGGGTTACATGCATGTGCGTAAAGTGTCGTCCCTGATTAGCCTGTGCAGTCCGCACAGGCTAACCACGGACTACACTTTCCGCTGTTATGATATTTTTCGTTTCATGATTTTTTTTTAAACAAATAAGTATTTTTTCAGAAAAGTGCAACCGCGCGTTTGAACGGTTAGAAACAAGTCGGATCAGTGTGGGGACTTCATATTGCAAACGCGCGGTTGCGCTTTACTGAAAAAAATACTTATTTGTTTAAAAAAAATCATGATACCTATAGAAAACTCACACGAGTGAGCGGGCTCTCCACTTTATCCCATTAAAAATGGTGAAAAGACATCCTTAAAAATGTTATCTGGGTCGCGCTTTATTCTCCCAACACAGATCTTAAAAAGTCACTTGGTATAGGTACCGTGCATATACTACTTCACAGCATGAGAATCCTTAAAAATAACTAAAGTGATTTTTAGAATTGGAATTCATCTCGGAAAAGGAAGAGTTTGTTTTGCGTGTTTCCCCCGTTTTTATTTGACCGTAACGTAAACATATATTACTGCTTTTTTTTATTTGTAGTTGCCTGAAAGGAGCATCAACAGAAATGGAGCAAACTCATGAAACGAAAATTAGATAATTAAACATTTATTTCGCGCATACAGCAGACTTTTCAATTAACATGAAAACACTCAATGACTGTTCATTGTCATAAAATTGATGTATCATGTGATCATATTTGCGACGAGAGGTAAATATCTTATTCTTAACGTAGTCTTTTTTCATTTCGTTAAGGATGTGTGTATGTGCATATCCAATTATACTAAAAATGTGATATTTATGAAAACAACTCTGCGATTGCAATATCAAATAAGACCTGATGTTCAACATCAAAGCAAGAAGATTTGAACATAAGTTACAGACGTGTGATTTTTCTTGCATCGGATAATTATATCATTTCCGAAGGAAAGACGTCGACAGTATATGAATTGCGTTATTCATGTTATTCGATTTTCTTTGAGAAAACATATCGTGAAGCGCTGCGTCAAACCTCGTCCACTAGTCTCCCGAAGCGTGCGTGAATGCAAATTTGGCAAAATTGGGATGTTTCGGGGTCTCTTCTCGCCGATCTAGGACAGTCCGTCTCTGATTTGAACGCTTGTGAAATCTTCTGGACCGTATTTGACTGATCGAAATAGAGTAAACTCCGGCATTAAAATATTAAAAATGGTAAATTTTGGACGCTGAATGTTTTATTCTTGACGAGTTTGGAATGTTCGGCAAAGTTCGGCAATCGTTCGGAATGTTAAACCAATCGTAATGTACTCGGCATTTTCTGAAAGCCTCTACAAGGCTTCTTCATGTTATATCCCGTTTGAGATGATCCTGCAAGATGTGGAATAAAAGCAAGGAGCTCTACGAAGATGACGATTGGAAGAGTAATGACTCAGTCTTTCGCGAGGAAGTTATGCCGATCGTTTAATGAAAGATGCCGTAGCGTTCCAGCAGTTGCAGATTGTCAACTGAAGGATCGCCGAGCAAGAGATGAAACTCCCGAGTAGTCCCGGATTACAAATAGGGCAGACTAGGAAACTGCCTATGGGCCCCGCGACATTTAGGGGCCCCGTGAGACTGTGACGAAAGATTTTTTTTAATTAATTACTTATCCTAATCTAATGACTTGAAAAAGCCAATTATTATATATCAATGTTATGTTCCGAAATTGTCACATTTTATGTCATGGCACTGGTAGGCTTATGTAAACGAGTGTAATCGACTGGGCACTGGCGTTCTAGTAGGCACTAGGACGACTAAGGGTCTGTGGCGTGGGCCCCAAAAGTGTCACTGCCTATGGGCCTACACGGTGCTAATCCGGCACTGCTCCCGAGCTAATCACGACCGACAGAGGAAGCTCTGGTCTACAGATAGTTTACTCAGTATTTCGTGCATGAATTTTGTTTTTTTCCAATAAACAATGAACAGGCAATATTCGCGATTAAAGATGTAGAAATTTTAATCTAAACGGTGCCAACTGCATTTTCATATCTTATTGTACTGAATTTGTTATATTCATGAATACAACATACACACGTCGTCTATGTTAGATACATTTATTCAATTTATTTCAAATACACTGTCAACGAGACAGTGAAATTCCGTTACAAAACGCTGGCAATGGTCTGATTACCCACATGGAACAGTACCAGTATATTAGTCGCCAAACAGACAGACGTAATGCCGGATAAGACAGTACTTAACCAAATGTGCGGAGTCTTCATATCTGACACTAATCTGAAAATACATAATTGTATACTGGGGCAGATACAGATCACACTTATGAATGTTTTGTGACTGCGACCTATGTCTCCGTACAGTCCGTCTGATATATAGTTCGTATGTCTCCGTACAGTCCGTCTGATGTATACATGTAGTTCGTATGTCTCCGTACAGTCCGTCTGATGTATAGTTCGTATGTCTCCGTACAGTCCGTCTGATGTATAGTTCGTAATCACATTTCGCGTGTGTGTTCGACCTTTATAGCACACCGCACAAGCAAAAGCCCATTTTATCATATTACAAATTCGGCATAAGACTACATTACCATATTCATTTTATTGCCTATTAAAATGAATGCAAAACCAGTTTACGACTGCTGTTATCAATTTCTGTAGATTGTATCTCTTGTTTTTTACGTAAAGAAATAACGGACATAATCAAGTTTAAGAAAAAAAGTATTTTAGCTAAAGTGCAATAAAGACTTAACTGGTATTAGCTTATCGTTTAATCTATACATGTACTTGATATATTTATTTTTATAGCGTGAAATTATGTGATAAAGAAACAATCGAGCCTTGATGTGACAGCAATTTACCTACAATTTGGGGATTTTAAAATGGAATAACTTGATGAAATAGCTCACATGGATTGTTTCAAACTCTGTTAAATATAATCAAAAATAGCCAATGGAAAAGATTGAAAATAGTTACATTTAACGCAGGAGAGTATGTGATCGAAATAGCAGAATGCTGAACCCTACTTCAGCCCATGGACTGAATGCCCCGCTGAGATAAAGATAGTCAGTCAGCACAGTATAACTACATCTTTTGCAAGTAAAATTGTTGATGTGATATCGTATGCAACGGATTGTTTTTATATTTAATTGTATTTGATGCTTAATAATCTTGTTTTAAAGTGCTGTGTGAATAGTTTAAAATACTATTGTAACAATTTATATAAAAAGTATGCAAGTTACAGAATAACACAGCGACAAGCTAAAATACTTTGCAAACCGCATGTTTAGGTAACTCCACCAGAAAGAAAAAACGTCTCTGTAACTGGAATAGTTAAAGATTTTATTTAACTAAATCGGTCAGAGTTATGCATATATCGTGAATAGTTTTCTAGGCATGTAATTGTATATTTTCACAGATTTATGTTTGCTATTTTGTGCCATGGTACATTTTCTAACTCTAATGTCATAGTTGGCAAGACGTATGGTAAAAAAAGCAAAAATGACATTATTTATTTTCAGAAGTATTTTTTATTGTATACGTTTCAAAACCAAGACGCATAAGGTCTGATTGCCTCAATGGAACTTTTTTCTGTCTCTATTCGCGTGAGTTTATGAATGAATGTGTATGTGCTTTTTATGATTGACTAAGTGTGTTTCCGTTATCATTTACATTTAAACCATGCTATGGCAATCATAAAAAACATACGAACATATCTGAATAAGCCCCTTGACATACCCATTAAGATATTGATTGGTATATCAAACGGATGAAATTATGTATTATTTAATCTTTTTCCTTATTCACATAGGACTCTTGTATCATATAAAGAGTTTCAATTACAAATTAAGCTAGAGGTCTTTAAATATTTTGGTTTCCAAATTTTAAACCAAACCTACAAAAGCGTTTTTATACAGATATAGTTGACATCCAATACAAGTTTTCTCCATATAGCGTGTTTATCAGCGTGCAATCGGCAATTCGAACGGGCTAACAAATGGGCACGTCCTTTGATTATATAATAAGATTTCAACTCGTTTTCTTTTAAGAGTGTGCAAGAACGTGCGCGTGCATTCTAAAGCTACATTAACCTTAACCTATTGCATATAAATGTAACCGCTCGAAAAGTTTCATTAAATAAAATCAAAGACACGAGTCCTACCGGATATCTACATTCAACTAATGATTTCTCTTTATGCAATAAAAGTTGAACATACAAGTGACTACTTACATACATCAGTCGGCTATACCGAAACATAAGTCCTGTAATTAAAATGTCATAAATGGTAGAAACCTCTCTCAGTAAAAACGTATTAAGTTTCAATTTGCATCATATTCTGTATAATGTCGTTTACCAACCTCGACTAAATGGACCTATTCGCTACACGCGTTGAAGCCTGTTTACGACATTCGTTGAAACCCATCAACATATAAGAAATTCAACACGCATATATGTCACACTTGGAACAAATGCGAATAAGTCCTCGTTTAATATGGTATTATTATCTTACCTTAGATATTGTGTATATTTGTTAGTTCTATTTCTTCTCTATACAAAGAAAATATAATAATATCATTGAACAATGTGGAGTAAAATGTTCTCATTCCTTATAGGCTTTTTCAGCGATAATTGCAACACTAGACAAGTATACGAAAGATGGCAATGTGAAGGCAATACGAGAAAGGTATAAACAATAAATTTAATTTAATATGCTACTAATTAATACAATTATATGTTCACATTATCTTACAATGCTGCAAGGAAATGTACGGCGGTCGGTTTCCCTTTTTGGCGTTTTTCAACAGCAAAATATGCCATTTATTTGCATACAAACGTTGCAGATTATTATGTACATGTATATGCACTGTGTGCTTTTTTATGGCGTTTTAATTAAATGCCAAATTTTTGATAATAACCAATGTATATAAAGAATCTAGTTCGACAGTACCTTCCAGGGTCATTTAAAATGGATTTCGCTCTTCATCGGAAGTCAGGCGCGTGCCGTTTGACTGTTTAATTGGCTGAGTTGATTGTTTAATTCGTGCACAGCAGATTATTAAGGTCGAATTGACACGACGCATGTGATGGCATACATTTATGTCATCAATATATGTGGAAACATGCGCGTTTCTTTTCACCTTAAGATCAACTAAAACTAAAATGTTTCCAGTGTTTCGCTTTTATTTGCTGATTGATCTTTATTGTATACACAATTGGTATGTTTATTAGCTAAAGAGCTCACGTATTATAAAAAGGAAACGGATAACAGAAAAAGAAAAACAAAAGTTTCCCTGCATCTCCTGATAAATTTCAATTATTTTATAGTATATGTTTCTCTAGCGGCTGGTCTGCGGACAGGGGTCACCGCAGTGGGTTCGGCTTTAAACCTTTCTAAGGCAGAGTCGGTCGCTCATAGTGTTTCCTTTTACCTATTTGGGCACGATACTCACATAAGTGTGCAAAAATTGGCGTAAGGATCCGCCAATAATGGATGCATAACGGTATAATGTGAAGTATGAAATATGTGTACTTCCTAACCAAACAAGTATAAATGAAGTATCAAATGATTGCCGTATCATATACAATTTAAATTTCTGCTCCATACACGAAAAAGTAACAAAATTAACGAACGTTATTTTTCCATCGGTTTTCATGTGCAATAGGCTGGTGTTCAAATTCCATTTAAGGTACAATTCGCCGTTTTGAAAACTCATATAAGTGACATATAAATGAATTCTAGTAACTGAGGAAATACTTACTAATAGATTGAAGAATATAATTACATATTACATATACAATTAATTAGTGTACTACTGAATATAAAAATGATTGCTATGAATAAAATCTTGATTGAGTGACAGTAAGTACTCTACATTTTAATAAAACCAGTCTGATAAGTGAAGGCATCATGTGTCGTTTTGATATTGTATAGATACTAGTACTACCGGAGCCAGTTTTCATGTTTAAATATTCAAGGAATGTCTGAATAAGCACGTGTCTTTTATGAAACCGCACCGTTCTGTTCGTTAAAAAGGGCGCCTAAAATGCAAATCTTTCTGAATTGAGAAATATAAATTATTCAAAACTAGAGTTACCTTGACCTGCTGCATTAGGAATTCAACCGCTAAAATTGTTCGTCTACATTCTATCAACGGAACAAATCACAACGGACATTCGTTCTGGTGTCTGTTCACTATGACAACATGTTCATTCTGTATTTACGAGTGGTCACTAGTCCTGGATTTGCATATTGGACATTTAAATGAGCTCTTTGTTTTGTGTTTGCTTAGTATATATAGAACTTACATTTTAATTATGCGCAGAACCACTTGAACATATAAGCGTAGCCCCATATATGTACCAGTTCTAAAGACCCTTAATCGTCGCATCTAGATGCGTTGTCCGTCCCATGATGCGCAAGCAACAAGGCATGCAGCCGTGCACTCAAAGATTCGTCGCACGCCTGACTAACCAAGAGTGTGTGTTTGTGCACGTCGAAGTGTATTAGGCCGGCTGCATTATAGGAGGATCCTAAGTGTATCCTAGTACTCCTACCGTATAATTATTAATTGTGATGAATTTGTAAAATATATCAGCAATTTCCACCCATTAAAATGTTTACTGAAAGATACTTTTAATTGAATGGTGGTCTTGCGCTGCGGGGAGGGAGGGAGAGAAGTCGGAGTACCCGTAGATATATATAGTGAACATATGGTTGGTGACTTGTGATATAAAAGGCGGCCGATATCACATGATATCAAAAGTAACCAAAAATGTATTTTAGTTATTTTGAAATTTACGAAAACGTTAAAAAATATACCATAAACACGTAAAATGAAACTGACCGCATTTTTTTTTAGCAATTACACAACATTTGCAAATGAGACAGCCTGATGACGTCAAAATGGATCAAGTTGTATTGAACATTACACACACGAAATAACTCTAGATAAAGTAAAAAATAAAAGCTTTTGAACACATATTTAATCAATACTCAAAAAAACGAAGCTTGAAAGTATTACTTTTCGTGACATTAAACATAACGCAAATATAACATTTCATCATTTGTATCTTTAGCACGCACATAAAGCAGACTGCAGTCTACACGAACTAGCGTTCAAAGTTTGAAATGTAGACAGTCAACAAAACACAAAATATGCAATCATACCAATTCGTAATTATCCAAACCATGGACAATCGTAACAAGTGAGTATTGGATAACTGTATATGCAATGAAATGATACATTCAATATTGAAATACTGACGATTACTCTTGAGAAAGTTAGGATGTTATACTGGGCAGGGGTGGATCCACGATTTCTGGTTAGGGGGGAGGGGGACGGGATATTGAAAGATTTGCTGGGGGTTCAGGGTGCCGCTAGGGCCGCTGGTGGTTTCAGGGCAAAGCCCTGCTAGAGGGTCCAGGGGGCCGAAGCCCCCGTGTAAGCTCCACGATTTTAGTGATTTTGAAGGCTTGAAACAACTTCTCGAGCATGTCACCCACTTCTCGAGAAATGATGTGTACGAAAAAGAAGAAAAATAAGTTAAATAGGTGATTTAGATCTAGTTAAGTGTGAAACATCAAATAAATTGACTACTTTGGCGATTTTAAGGGGGGGGGGGGCGAACGCCGCGTCCGTCCCCCACCCCCTGGATCCGCCTATGCTGGATGGGGAAAGCAAACATCCGGGAAATTGGATTTTTGTTGCTTCTTGTATGTGGGGTTGTATTGAATATTATGGGGAGAACACGAATTTGATTTTTTTTTTTTATTCTTATTTTATAACAGAGTTTATTGCACTGTGTGGCAATGACGAAATCGATCAGCTGCGTGACGTATTTTCCAGCTATGACGTAGATCAGTTGCGAAAGTTGTGGAAAATTACTGGCTGCAAGCAACACCGTTAACCTAAATATGTAGCACAATTGAATGTTAACTCTGTTGCAAACGTTACGAAAATTCCAGCTCAAAAATGATTGACACTTTAATTATCACAGTTGATTATTTTGGATTGTGAATTTTAAGGTAAGACTTTAAAATTATTCATTTAAAAAATGCACATTATTGCTAACAGTTTACTGTTAAGATGGCGATGGTTGACATTGTATTTACGTGATTTGTTTAAGAATGAAGTTTTCTCATTTGTTTAGGTACTATTTAATGTATGTTAATTGTGTGTACTATGTATGCGTTTCCTCGCCAAAACTGTTCAAATCGTCCATAATTCATCAACGCGTTTTCAAATACTGACCCAGATCGATTTGTTTGTTTACTTTTTAATTACATTCCTACAAAACTAGTTTCAAGTGGGCGCGACTTACGACTGATTTTACATTGCATAGAAGCATGTTAATTGCACTTGTGGGGGCGGGGTTACAATTGTTGTATCGGTCAGGGACATTTTAGTTTTGGAAATCCATTCGGGGAGTTAATAAGTGTTATCGGTCATGGGTAAAATAACACTTTAAAATATTGGGTCTGCGTCTCCAATGTAATTGTGTCACTAGTGGCATAATAAATAATAGTACTATACAAGCACTTTTGTGTTAAACTGATATGAGGTTCGTATGTTGCAAGTGTATTTAACATAACATACAACGAATTGTCATGAACGGTTTTTTCAGAGCGTCGAACAAATGTGACCAGAGAATAATGAGCATTGCATTTAGGTTCAGTATCTTCTTTGATAAGAGAAAGAAAACATTGCATGAATGTTCATTATACAATTTTTATTGGAGCCCAATCTATAATAACTATATTCAGTATTATCCATCACTTACATCTTCAAACTATTGTTAAACACACTACCTTGTGAGTGACAGATTTCAGAAGGGATTTGACCATTTCAATCATTCGTGCTAAATGATTCAAAACTTTGTTTTTATGAGTAATATTACTAAATAAGATCGACAATGACATTCAATCGATTTCGCAAACACATGTTATGATATTGTCCAATCTTATAAACATTTTTTATTTAAAGTTGTAGCATGAGCGAGAGCGTGTACCAGTCCTTTGTCGTAAATTAGCTCCAACGTCAACATTTAAAATTCAAATATCATCGCACAAACAGTAATTTACAAAAATCAAAGTTTATTTTTTACGTCACAAAATAGTTCAAACAGTCGCGAGTTGAAAAACACGTTTGTTTGCGAGGGTTACATTGCCGGAAATTTCTTCTTGAGAGCTGAGTGTGATATTAAACGTTCTCAGATCTCGAGTTGTGATCTTAAGGCTAGCGTTGACACCGTGGGAGGCGCGATTAAAATGGAGATTTTATTACATAAATATTTCACAATTTGTTACAGCGACGCTTTAATAGCTATTAAGCCTTGAACGAATAAACAACAAAGTAAAGTACATACCATTTAGCATGTTGTGTTTCATATGTTTTAACGTGTGTTTCGTATGCAATTGAAAGACTGAACATTTGAGTGGTGCTATCATATGTTTTAACGTGTGCCTGGTATGCAATTGAAAAACTGAACATGTGAGTGGTGCGATCACATGTTGAATCACTCAAACGGTAGACGGTTCGATTGCCTGTCTACATGTAAAGCATTGTCCACTGACCCACAAACCATATAGGTACGATAATGTCAGTTCTACTAGCATTGTCCACTGAACCACAAACCATATAGGTACGATAATGTCAGTTCTACAAGCATTGTCCACTGACCCACAAACCATATAGGTACGATAATGTCAGTTCTACTGGCATTGTCCACTGACCCACAAACCATATAGGTACGATAATGTCAGTTCTACTAGCATTGTACACTGACCCACAAACCATATAGGTATGATAATGTCAGTTCTACGACCCACAAACCATTTAGGTACGATAATG
Organism: Dreissena rostriformis; assembly: GCA_007657795.1. NCBI lineage: Eukaryota > Metazoa > Mollusca > Bivalvia > Myida > Dreissenidae > Dreissena > Dreissena rostriformis. The sequence goes on from VMBQ01003268.1 coordinate 87,319, forward strand.
TCAGTTCTACGACCCACAAACCATATAGGTACGATAATGTCAGTTCTACGACCCACAAACCATATAGGTACGATAATGTCAGTTCTACTAGCATTGTCCACTGACCCACAAACCATATAGGTACGATAATGTCAGTTCTACTAGCATTGTCTACTGACCCACAAACCATATAGGTACGATAATGTCAGTTCTACTAGCATTGTCCACTGATCCACAAACCATATAGGTACGATAATGTCAGTTCTACTAGTTAATAATAAAAAAAGAGCTGCTGTTGGTTCTATTTGAATTGTACACAAAGGTGGAATGAGCATTTTCTTTTAAGCATCTGCAGGATAAACATTATCTTCTCTGAAGTCTAGTTTAGAATTTCGAGAAACGGGCAATATGCGAGGCATTAAATGCGTCAATTTCCCTAGATTTATGAGACCAGGTTACCCGAACGGAATGTTTACATTTAAGAATCAAGGGCGGTCGAAGTGATGAGTTTGACTAATTAACATCAAGGTTAATTGTTTTAATGAATTACAAAGTCTAAATCAAGTGAAAATGATGCAGTTAGTTGGGATAGTATGAACAATAAGTGCAAGTTATTGAAAAATGTTAAACAACCGTTATGTTGGAATAATGCTGCATATGTTGTTGTTGTTTTTTCAATCGAATCAGCCCAAACGAAAGTCAATATAAAGTGCACGTTGGTGTAATGCAAATACGTACGTATATATTAGCGTTATGTGATAATGCATATAATTATGTTTCATGCATTTATTCATCTGTTTCTGAAGTAGGATTGGGTTTGTTAAACGGAGCTGCAAGACAAACGGTAGAAAACATGCAAGATGACAGGTTGTATCGTGTTCTTCACGCTTTTAACGATAAGGTAAATTATATACCGAGAGCGACATATTTCAGCGAAGCTGTTTCATCTTAATATAATAATAATAATTTTGATAATGGAATCTGCACAAAGAAACATTTTTTTTGTATCATTTGATGTCGAAGACTGATACTTGCAAATAAGATCGTTTGCAGAAGAAGATAACTTATCATATAATAGATATGAAATTGTTTTCTAACGTTTTACCCATGTGAACCGTTTAAATAATCACCTTGCGAAACTAACATCGATTGTTAGTACCCTAAGGCCCAGCCCTCAATAAAAAGGATGGCGTTTAAACGAGTTAAAGCAGAAATAACTAACGATCGGTGTCAAGAAAAACATCAGACGTAATGCATGGGCTAAAAGTGTCGCCCCAAATTAGTCTTAGCAGTGTGCACCACCCAGTACACTTTCCGCCTAGACTGGATTTTCGTTTAGATGAGATTTCTTTTAAACGAAAAATTCAATTAAAGTGGAAAGCGTTGTCCGTGATGAGCCTGTGAACACGATGAGTTCAGGATTGCAATAAATATGCACTCAATTACGACCTAATCTAGAGCTTTTCCGTAGTATGTTGGCTTTGGTCATTATAAAATCTGCAGATATTGCATTTTAATAATAGATGCAGCACGGTATCTTGCATCACATGGCACAGCAAATAAGGATTACAAAAAAGCTACGAAAAGTTGAACAACAATGACCTGCTAACGTGCTAGACACCAGCGTGCTGTACAGAAGTGACGGACATAAATGTTCCTTCTCGGCGCGTGTGAGTTTGGTGGTCGCCATATCGGTTAACCCTTTAAGCACTGGAACCGGATTTAAAGGCCTTTGCAAACAGTTTGGATCCAGATGAGACGCCACCGAACGTGGCGTCTCATCAGGATCCAAACTGTTTGCTATTCTGATAGTGGTCTTTGAAAAAAAGTGAAGAAAATGATGATTTTAAAAATTCAGCAGACGACATTTTAGCAGACGACAAATTTCCCAGCATGCTAAGGGTTAAGTGGGTTTTTCATCGGGTACTCCGGCCTTCTCCGACAACCCAATACCACACCAACATTAAATGGGCCTTTAAAACAATTTTCAGTGCCGTTAGAAAATAACGGAGTCATTCCGTCATGGTTGGGGGAATGTATTTTATGGGTGGGTAGTGATTAAACAAATAACTCAAAATTAATAATTTGAATAATGAAAGCAGGCTGACGATTGGTACGTAATCAGATTTCAGCTATGTGTTCAACTTTAATAGCACACCGCACAAGCAACAGCCCGTTTTATCGCGTTAAAACACCGTATAAGGATTCTTTAATAAGATTCTAATATATGTTTTCATGGCTATAAAAAGGTAAGCGAAAAACATTTACAACTGCCATATAAATTTATGTAGATTTTATCTCAGGATTTTGTTAATTTAATGACTATAATTGACATAAAACAGTTTATGAACATAATATTTAGCTATAGCGCAATAAATATTTAAATGGTATTAGCTGAGCGTTTCATCTTTACTAGATATAAACATTTTTATCTCAGCAAATTATGTTAAATTAAGAAATATTGGCATTTGATGTAACTGCCAAGTTGAGAAAACGTGAGGTTTTTTAAGTAGTATATCGGTACGATACATTGTTATAAAGAGCAAACATGATTTTGTCAATATTATATTCTGTTATTTTTAATGAAATATATGTTGAAACGAAAATTCGAAATAGAATAGAATAGCCGCTATCACGAATATAAGACCTTAACATGGCCAACATGAAAATTTGCAATCAGGAACTTTATATCAATTTACTTGTAATGTATTATTATAATTTAACTTCAATCTATACGGAAATCATAGCTCCATGTATGTAATGCTGATGCATGCATTATGTCGTTAATGATAATGTATTCTTTCTTTAGTTTTATGTATTAATATAAATATTATGTAAAACAGAATGACACGGAGGCAATAAGAATAATTTGCAAATTTGGTAACTCCATAAAAAGCAGTTCTAGGAAACATAATGTGAATTATTTAGTATGCATATTCTTGAATGTTTTCAGATATTGATGTTGGATTTTAATTCCATGATATATTATTTTAATCGGATGTCATAGTTTCCAAACATATAGTAAAAAAGAAGCAAAATCACATAATGTATTTATAATAAAATAAGAATTATTAGTATACCAATCGAAAATGCAGGAACAGGCGCATACCTGTCAGATTGGGCACTAGACCAATCAGACATTTAATTCTGAGCTAGTGGGAACAAGCCTTAACAGATCATTAGTTTCTTTATGTTTTTGCTTTTAGCGATTGAATGTGTGTGCGGTTCCCAGTCCCTTTCCCATATCCCCGTCATGCCTGGACCTCCCAGCGTCCTGCTATAACCGTACGTGGCGTAGAAAGCCTCACCTACCATAATTTACAGGTCGGCAGCACAGAAGATGGGAAAAACAATGCTAATCTTACCTAAGAGTGTATCCCGATATCACAGTCATGTTTAATGTCATCGAAATCCGCACTATCCGTTGAGAGAAATAGTATGCATCACAAGTTCGTTAGTTCGACAGAACAAAACAGAACAAAACAGAACAAAACAGTTTTATTTATTAAACTAATGCCAACGGCACATAATACACAACGCAATATGATACAATTTCAAAATTGTGTCATATGTTGCTATAAATGTAATATTATACTTCTTTAGCCTTATCGCCTGACACAAGCGACTTATCCGACATGTTAAGTGACAAATTTCACACGTGAGTTGTCGATTATAATCCAATGAGCTAAATGAGCCGACAATTTATTATTAAAGATATATAACACTGGAGAGGATCGACAATGGATTTCAATTGATTTCGGTAACACTTGTTTTCCAATATTCTACACATGTTATTCTTTAAGTTTAAGCGTTAACGCCAATAAGTCCAATTTCGTAAATAACTCAAAAGACTACCTGTGAAATTCAGATATTATCCCACTCGTAGTATTTGGCTTAAATAAAAAACCTGTCATAAATATTTAGTGTGGGATAAAAAATAATGTTCGTCAATATTGCATTGCACGCAAATTCGTTTACCAACAAAAAAGCTATGTTTGATGAGCACGAGTTGTCGATGTAGACTTTTAGTTGATAGCACGGGATGGAGATTTTATTTTTTATCTAACTTCGTATATTATACTTGTTTTGAATTGGCTAAGCCAGGTCACATGCTGGCTGTGTATTTGTCCAGATAAGGTTAGATAACTTTTCATATTAGGTTAGTAAAATTAAATGACGTCATGGACGTTAATTAATACGTCGATTCTAGAGAAAGAATGGAAATCGGTAAGATAAATTCGTTACACGGCTTCTAACTGACCCCGTAGGGTAGCTCTCGCACAATATTGATTTACTGACCCGTTATAACACCGTAAGGGCTCAGTACGAAGCCATGTGCGTAATAATGGAAAGTTTTGTATTATGTGTTACAATCTATTACAGTGACATTAAAATAGACGTCAAGTGTAATTAAAATCCGAATATCGTCACTTATTCCAGTGAATGAGTGAATGTCTTTCTAACGTTCACATTTCGTTACTGTAGCCTCAATGTGTATCATGAATTCACCTATTGAAACACACTAATAAAAATAAAATATATTACAACATTCAATACTTTATATATAATGTTTTATCTATCACAGTTAGCATTTTTAAACAATTATCAGTATTTCGCGCGAGTAATTATAATAATATATCTCATACAAACAATGTTTTGGAGGCAACAGTAAAAAATCTTATCTAATTGCTTTTCATTTTTTATGAAATTAAGGAAACATTAATACTTGCACTTATACATCGAGCTGCTGTGCAAACAAAACGCGACAAAGAAAATTATTTCACGCAGCTAAATAGCATGTTTCCTGTTATTAAATATTCATTTCGACGAGACAATGTAAAGGCAGTATTTTAGAAGGTGTTTAAGAAAATATTAGTGAATAGTTCTATAAGATATTACTTTAATTGTCGCCGCTGTTAAAAAAAAATATAATGGAATAAACCTATACGTATTATTTTAACACAGTTAAGCCCTGGATGTAAAGTTCACATCCAAAGCGTTCATAATTGTTAATTCAATATTTGCTATTCAATATCTAATATGGAAGAACAGCGGGTGCATTTTTTTTAAGCTTTGGGAAAAACGGACTTAATGCTTGTTCGTTAAGTATCGCCCTAGTTTTGCCTGTGTAGTCCACACAGAAACGACACTTTCCGCTTATACATATATAATTTTTTAAGTTTTAAAAAAGTTTATTCTTAACGAAAATCCAGTCTATTGAAATTGTTGTCCCTGATTAGGCAGTCTGATGAAACCATGCACGTTTTGTTTTGTATTAAATTACTTGGCTAAAACTCCAACTAGAATTGACATCGGAACGTATTTGTATAAAAATGTGAGCATTCAAAAGTAGAATACATGCAAATTAATATAAACTAATGGAAATAATGGAAATCAATGCCTTATTGCAAATAGATACTCTGAGTATGATTGTGCCAAGAGTATGTTGTTTTTGTCCTACATAAAATGAAAATTACCATGCTTTATTTTTTCGAAATATAAGCATCATCTGGCACCTTGTTCCCCAATATTATTAATTGAGTACCGTAGATTTTCCTGAACAGGATCGGTTTACGTATCTCATAGACTCAGACGGTAACTTACTCGATGTTGTTGGTGGTATGCTAGATTTCTTGATAAATTGCTGGTAAAATCATATATTTACCTATGTGCCAATGTAGTGCGACATCTATTTAGTAAAGTTGTTATTTCATTAGTGATTTCATTTATTTACAGCCATATGGATTAATGCGCACAATTTTAAACGTCATACTAAGGAAGTTGACGCGGTAAAGACAGTGTACACAATTTTGTTTAAAGTACTACCATAATTATAACACAGATTTTATATCTACAAATGCAATCTGAATTATTTTAAACAGTTCAATTAGTAACGCATTGCAGAACCGTTCAGCGTTAACCTGAATATTAAACATACTCACGAATTCTTAAATTCAGACGTTGGAATCTAGGTCAACCGAGCAACAAGACATGAGTAAGTATCGCTGTGATAATGTCAGTTCTACTCGTCAATCAAACGTGGGCTGCTGTTGTTTCTAGTTTGTAGACCAGCTTCACACCAAGATGCCTTTAAACTATTATCATCTGTGGTGTTAAACAATTGGCGAAATGTTGGAGTAACGAGTAAAAAACAAGGCATAAAATGCGTCGCGTTATCTGATAACGAAGTTTTATGAGCTACGGTTACTCGTTATGCGTGGGCTGAACAAACTATTTATTTGTATTTCAGAATTAAGGAGTATTTCTAAAAGTGATGTTTATGACTAAATCGTGCAAATGTTAATTCTGAATTACAAACTCTTCAGCATGGGAACCTAATGCAGTAAGTTTTGATATTATGTGCAAAAAAAGTGAAATTAAGCTTAACGGCCGATAAAGCGGTAAAAGAGAGAAAAGAAAAAATAATTGAATTTTAATTTACAAACAGCCTTGAAAGCCACATTAACACTTAAATTCAACAAATATTTCGTTCACTATTTCGTAAAATTAAGTTTACCCATTAACAAACAGTGTTCCTTATAGCAATAGCCAAAATTTCAACGCCAGATGTAGTCTGGTAACATAGATTTAACGAGATTCAAAATGCTCGTTTTTTTATGGCACAATATACTCCGTTTTAATTTCCCGCAACGATATCCTTTCATAACGACACGCGAACACTAAAACGGTACATGAACATGTGTTGAATATATTGTCCCACAAAAAAGAACATTTTGTATCTTGTTAAATCTATGTTACCAGACCGAATCTGGCGTTGAAAGTTCGGCTATTGCTATAAGGAACACTGATTGTTTATGGGTTAACTTGATTTTACGAAATAGGGTACGAAGTATTCGTTGATTTTGAGTGTCAATGGAGCTTTAAGGCTTGCCTGCAAGTGTGTCAAAAGTCTTTAAAATTAACCCTCCTATAGTGACGACTTCAAATGTTTCCGATTGACTTACACTGAGTCTCGTGTCAGACTGTGCTCTTTAAGTTGTGTTAAGACTGTTCATGGGCGTCCGCAGGAATTTTCCTAGGGGGTGTCAATGGGGGTGGTTTCTTTCCATTTAGAAAATTTTGAGAATAAAGCCAGATAATTGTGCATCGTGAAGTACATCTGGAGGGTTATGAGTAAGGATTTGGAATTGATAAATTGGCTGTATTGGAGTGGATTATACATTTTATTTTCTCTCCTCGGAGCATAGTGACTTTTCATCAGTCTTCACTCATTATCTGAAGACATTCATGATATTTAACCCACAATTACTAATGTGATAGTTAGGTTGTGATAGGAATTGGAAGGCCCCGTTTCAGGACGGGGCCTGTGTATTAGTCATTTAATCAATTAGGCATGAACCATGCCGAAAAACACGCCGACACTCCGACATCGATGTTCACCGAGCATCGAGAAAATGCGGATTCGATTTTCGCGAGGATATATTCGGCCCGGCATTAAAAACAGCCGAAGATATTGGTGTAACAATGACGATACCACGGCAATGTGACCGTCAAGTACACCGAGCAAATGTCGGTGAAACGAGTGAAAAATACTATCGACGCACAATTTATATTCCGTACATGGACTTACTGATCCAGTCTCTAGGAAGCCGATCTAATATGCCTGCGTTCATGTTATATCAACACCATCCTAACCACACCAACAATTTCTATCGATCAGACTATAAAAATACAGTCCTAACCATCAACGAATTTTTATTGAATCGATAAATTTGAACAAGACGCAATGTCATGGTACGTCATGAGCAAGAAGGAATCAATCGAACATAATGAGTCAGATTTTTTTGGTCAAAATAAAAATCGCATTTGTTTCCAACCGTGCGTGAGGCGATGATCATATAACTAACTCTGCCCGCCACGACGTGTACAGTGAAACTATCATTTAGCACTCTGAGACGCGTTAAACATGGCTAAGATCCAACATGCCGATTTGGGAGTTGATGTTTCGTGTGAAACTAACCAGAGGTCATTCTGACCCAAATTGTTCAATTCAGGAATAACAATTTTACACGTTTAAATTTTTCTATATTCTACTTACTTTTCCGCTCACCGATTTTCCAGGGAGGGTCAGCTGACCCCGTTTGCCCCCATGTGCGGACGCCCATGAGACTGTTATCTTTGACTGTTTGCTATGTTTGCTTTCATGTGTTAAGCTGATTGCTTCACGTTATCTTATTTATGTTTGGTATACTAATTGGGAAAGATCTTAACTAACTTAATATAAATCAACATAAACGTTCCCTTTGATTGACAGTTCTGTATTTCGTTCCTATTTAATATAAAACAAAACAAGAGCACCGTCGAGCGGATGCCAACGCTCGGCTGTGGGTGCTTGGATTTTGTTTTTTGACCTTTGACCTTGAAGGTCATCATTGACCTTGACCGTTTCACCACTCAAATTGTGCAGGTCGATGAGATACACATGAAAAAGTTTTTTTGACCTTTGACCTTGAAGGATGACCTTGACCTTGACCTTTCACCACTCAAAATGTGCAGCTCCATGAGATACACATGCATGCCAAATATAAAGATGATATCTTCAATAATGCAAAAGTTATGGCCAATGTTAAAGTTTTCGGACGACGACGCCTACCACGACGCCTACGACGACGACGACGACGAGGACGCGGCAGACGAGAGAGCTATGACAATACCTCGGGTTTTCTTCGAAAACAGCCGAGCTAATACAACGTTGTGCGTCATAAGGAAGTTGTCTTCACAATTCGTTAGAAATTAGAATATAACATCAAATTCATTTTATTGTCGATCTGCATTGTAATATTCAACTACCTATCCGTTGGCGAAATTAACAAAAGGGGTCATTGTTGGAAAGTTATAAACGGTTCTCCGGTAGAGTGTTGGATTTAAGTTATAATACGCAGTTTCGATGGAAGCAATACGAATGTTGATTTTAATTATCAGCTGAAATTTAAAAAAAAAACTGCCAATACTTGTTTTCGTAGGGCCCCAAATTACAGTTGAACCATGATAACTCGAGATTACGTATACCATTGATATTGGCGTTAAGGTATTCCCTCATCACTTTTCCTTCTCGATTGTCTTTGTTGCCCACGTGCGGCTGTGGTATCACCTCCAAATCTAGACGTGTCCTCCAGGCACCAGGAATGATATTGTGGTTCTCATCCTCCCGGTCCGCGTCTGCAATTCCAATGGTAGGGAATCTGATTCTCAGAAAATTGTGAAGAACGACTCCTGTTTCAACAAGTAACCACACCACATCAGTCCCTTGTTCCATGGTACCCAGGAAGCACCTCCATCTGTTTGCCAGTATTCCAAAGCCATTCTCTACAGCACGTCTGCCTCTGGACAATCTGTAGTTGGTCACCATCATGTCATTGTCCAGACCCCTCCGGCCATAAGGTTTCGTTAGAAATGTCCTCAAGGGAAATGCATCGTCCCAAGAATGAAGTAGGGAGTGTCGTTGTCAACGTTTGGCAGGGGATCGATGTCAGGGAAGTTGATGGTGCCGTCATCAATGCCCTCTCAGTTCTGATGCACCGTAAAGTCGGATTGATGACCTTCTCCGCCAGTATCTATCCAAATAAATGTATAATTTGCAACCCCTAGTGCCAAAAGCACAACAGAAAAGAACCCTTTGTAATTATAGAACACACTGCCCGATTTTGATGGTTTCTTGATGGCAATGTGTTTTCCATCCAATGCCCCAAGGGCATGGGGAACATTCCGCCTGTCTTTGAACTGCTGTGCAATGATCTTTCAGTCTTCCTTCGTCCTTGGAAGCGGCATGACCTCGCCTTTCACCTCTGCTATTATGGCCTGACAACCGTCCTGCACACACCATACCACGGAAGAGTAGCCACATCTGAAATTGTACTGCAGAGTTTTATAACTATCTCTTGTTGCAAGATGTCTGATGGTCAACGCCAACTTGATTCCGGCCTCTAATGGTTTCCTCATAGGTGTGGTCTTCCTCTGGGTGTACGGAGTTATCCTGTTAAGTAGCTCATCAAACAGTTACGGTGGCATTCTGACATAATTTCCAAACGCATTCTCGTCTTCCATCCTAAGCTCTTGCATTAGCTGGTCATAATGTCCATAGTCTAACCTTCTCCTCCTTCTAATTGTTCCTGTTGCCATCAACACTTGGTGTTGATGTTCAAGCTCTAGGGCAAATACTACAGCTGCTCTTCGTCGAATTCTTTTTTTTTTATTTGCCGCCAAAAAAAAAGGAACGGCGGCCTTCTTACACATGTACATGTACACAGAAGAATGTAGGTCACATTAAAAAGAATGATCAATATCAATAGATATTGGCGCCTAATTCATGGGTGCGTTCGGTGAGGTCCAAGCATAGTCGTGACCGATCTGCATCGTTCGTAGAACAGTCGCAGTAGATTCTTACACATCGTAGTGAAGTTGCGACCCTATTCGCAAGACTTAAACCGAACCCCATGATTCGTCTTTACTCAATCGTACCAGTGTCGTAACTGAATCGTAGACTTCACGAGTCTTCCCGATCCAATAATTGTGATAAATCCTAGCGAATCGCGGGCTTGTTTTCGTGTTTTAGTGGAAAAGGGCCAAACAATAAGACAGTCGTTAAACCTATGAATTTTAGCAATTGCAATTATTCTGGAAAAGAATGGCGAAAATCGCACGCACCTGTATGATGTGTACAGAAGTGTGTGACTGACGGATGCGCACACGCACGCTCGGAAGCCTACCATTTCTTTGTCCCTACGCCAAAGGAAATGAAATGAAAATATTAACGGTGATAAGCACTCGTCCTGTCTAACGCCTAATAAGCAATATAAATCTTTATGACTTAGTGTAATACAAATTTTAGTTCTTGATTTACCATTTGCACAAATTGACTTAAAACAGGTATCATTTGTTCATCGAACACCAAGCTTCAGCCATTCATACCAAATGATATATCGCACCAAATAATCGAATGCTTTAGTGCAATCAACAAATAAAGCATAACAACTCTATTAATTTACATGGCAGTCCATCTGTATCCCGGAAACGACAACAAAGGCTCAAACTTTTGACCTTGAAGAATGACCTTGACCATGAAGTTTGAAAGCTGTTTACGTATCTCAGTTTCTGCATGAGTTTGACAAAATAAAGCGTCTGTATGGGGGAACCGTGAGCACTACCTCGGTTTTATATTTATTTTTCAACAGACTTATAGTCTTGTCTATGTTTATTGGAAAACCATTTGATAAAATAATTGCCGTCCTAGAGCATCATTCGCTTCATAACAGTAAATAATCCAGGAGTAACGTTTTCTACTTAAAATACCAATGCTTATACTTTTTAAAAAGACAAACAGAACCCTGGAACGAAGACAACACACAAGGCCGTTATGAACGGAGCATCGGTTATACCAAAGATTAGTCCGAACGAAAAATCACTGATTCACACAACGGAAAGGTAATAAAAATAAGACAGTGAAGAACTGGTTTCAAAATCTAACCAAAAGCAAGGCGTTTACAAGATTTAATACGAGAGATATCAGAAAAGAAGCAAATCCAACAAGGTAAGGAGACAGTTTTAAACTTATGCGACCGTTAAGTAGCAGACACTGAAAATAGTGTACTTGGAAAAGGATAATGTTTTGGTCCCCGTATTTAATCCGCACAGGCTATTCAGACACTTTCCGCCTAATCTGGATTTTCGTCAATAACAGTCTTCCTTCAAACGAATAATACAATAAACGCGGGAAGTGTCGTCCCTGATTAGCCTGAGTGGACTGCACATGCTAATCTGGGACGACACTTTACGCACATGCATCAAACCCCCTTTTGACAGAACGCGACTCGTTTATATTAACGAAGAAACGCTAACCATTTGACGAAGTCTACCACTTGGATACCCGTGTCGGTCCATCGTGTCAGCGGGCAGTTCAAGCTCGGAAGACACCTCTAAGTACTAAGACTATGTCTTACATCAAGTCATACAAAATTTGCAATCGTATGTTATAGATACCACATAGTTTGTTAACTAGATTAAGAATAGTAAATAGAAAAAAAAATACTTTGTTTCTATAGACCCGTATTCTCTATGTACTAACATTCCTCATAGTTATTTTTTTTAAGTAAATAAACTGTACACAAATCTGTAGACGCTGATGATATTAGTAGATTACTACAATTGTTCTTCAATGAATAATAGGACCACTACTATGGGTAGTCCTATGGCACGTTCTTATTCGTCACTTGTTATGGGAAAGTTTGCGGAAAATTCGTCCTAACTTTCGTGAGTCTAATAAGTTGATTATGTAGGAGTGCTGGGACACACTCAGGGTCCACACATAATGTGCCTCAGTCGCGGAAGGACCTCATAAACTTCGAAATACGTACGCACGCACCCATTCGATTGTACTTGTCCGCTTTACGAATGTCATCGCATCAGTGTTTTCTCGGGTTGACATTTAATCGCGGAAGCGCAACATTTAAGACACATTTTAACAATGGATGATGTACTTCACCGGAAGTCAAGCGCGTGTCGCCTGCCTTTTTGATTGGCTGCATAGTATTCGCGCACAGCAGATAAATAAGACTTTCGAACTGACGGCTCTCATGCTATGGTGTAAATATGCAATGTTTGAGGAAACATGCGAAAAGCTGTGAACAAGTTGTATCACGTTAAGCTTTAAGACCCTCTTAAATTAACTTGTTAACAGGTTTTGCCCTTTTTAAGTTTTACCTTAAATATCTTAATATTGACAGAAGCGTAGAAACTAACTAAGAGCTCAAGTATTATAAGAAGAAAATGATTATAGAACAGTTTTGAAAAGCCCCCCCCCCCCGCGTATCGGAGTCCGATCCTGAGACCTCCTTATAAATGTTAATGATGTTGATGTCCTTTGATCGCATGCGTGTCTCTTGTGGTTGGTCTGCGGACTGCAGCCTTCGCAGTAGGTTGTGCCAAAGGCTTTTAAAATGTAGACGGAGTGTTTAAAGTTGGACCACTCTATAGTCTATATCGTTTTGTTGTATATATGACCCACGTCATGCGAAAATAGGTTTTATGCCATATGCGGCTACTTTCTGTGATTGCTTTCAATTGACTTTCAGCATAAGTTATCTACACTAACACGAACACACTCAATGAACTCAGTGGATCTCATTATCTTAACTTTTAAAGTTCAAACCAAATTAATAATGAATCGAGATATCAAATGTACCATTACAATTCCTTTTAACTGCTTGTATTACACTTCTCAAAGTAAACTTGACATTAAATATCTATAAACAATGATCCCACAAACTTTGATTCACATTTGTTAGATATTTCTTGTTATATTAACTTTAAAATCAGTGTCCACCTGAGCGCAAAGTGGCCCGTTATGCAACAGAACACGGTGACCGCTCAAAAGACAGTGTCATATCACAGCTAATTGACTCGGGGATTTCTTTCATATAATATTCGTTAAATAAATCAATATCCATCCACCTTTGACCAAGATTGGTGCGTTATGCAACAGACCACGTTGACCGCTCCTTAGAAAGTGTCATGTTACAAATAATTGACTGAGTGATGACAACGCATGCGAATTTTGTTTAACTGTTGGTCAGTGTTGACTCAAGTCACATTTAGAACAACTTTTGAATTAAGTTACAAATCGGTAGCGCTAGTGGTAGCAGTAGCAGTAGCAGCAACAGTTGAAGCAGTAGAATCAGTATCAGCAGCAGCAGTGCAGTAGCAGTAGAAGTAGTAGCAGCAGGCGTAGCAGAAGTGAACGCCGCAGAAAAAAAAAACAGAGGTATAATAGGAGGGAGGAAAAGCAACATCAGCACTATAAGCATGTGCGAATGGAAGTTATTTTTCTTAAATAGTTTAAAATGCCGAACACACATTTGCGAAGCGCGACGCTTTATGTCTCAAGACTTGATGGACATTAAGTCATTTCCTTTTGTAAATCATAATGATAGTTCGACATCACATTGATTATATGGCTTTAAATGGTAGCATCGTTAACCCCGGAAAAGTGTTAGATGAGCGTTCTTTGCNCCCCCCCCCCCTCTATTTAATCTTGCGATAAAGTTTTGTTAGCTGAGTAAGTACTTCTGTTTTTACCAGAAGATAACGTTTGAAAGAAAATTTTGCCGAAATGTATACAAATGAAAACAATTAACAATATGCTTAACAATGCTGATTTTCGTTAGAACTTGTCATTCTTTATCAAGATCTCGTATACATTAACACCTCCTAGTGGAAGAGACATTGCCTGGACTTTTGTACATAAGCTTTTACTAATAGAGTTTTTCATAATGCTTGGGATAAACGATTCCGCCCGAATATTTGAAGGAATAAATACTAGTTTTTAGCAGTATATCCCATGATTTTTTTTTAATTAAAAAGCAGACAGGCTTAAACTGTTGTAGTGATGAATAAAAATAAATGCATCGAAAAAGTAACTTTTTAATTAAATGATATAAGTGATATAAAATTATATAAAGAAGTAAATGAAAACGAACACCAGACAACGAAACTTCTTAGCAAATGCCGATTAAACTATATATTTGGGTTATATTTTTAGCTGACATTTTATTACACGGAACAGCTCTTTAGAAGATTTAACAACTTTGATCAATGATTGACCTAGATTTTTGGATGACATTTTTATTACATGGAACTACTCTTTAGAAGATTAAAAAACCTGTATTAATGCTTTAAATAAATTTATTCCACCCTAAAATTTGCCTACGATAACCGTATATCTTAACAGTCTGATGTATTCATATCATAAAGAGAATCTGTTGTTTCAAATATATGTTATAAACCTACTTATGAGCATTTATACTTGTATTTTACAACATCATGTCCTGTAAGCGAAGCATTCCGTACAGTCAGACTAAGCGCTATAGACGTACTATACCCGAATATTATGCTGTTTATCAATCTAATTTACTGTAATACTTTATAAGAAAAAAGTATCATGCATGCAGTAGATAAAATGATAGGCTAATTTCATTTAAGTATGTTTCCTTTCAAGCGATGTTTTTGTGAGCAAATCAGGTTATTTGCGGGAACAAACATTTTTAGGTATATTAAAGATTTTATGTGCATTGTATAAACCACTTGTCACGTTTTGGTTTAATGTCGTTTTAATTAAATATATATTACAGTGATAAATAATATTAACAGCACCGCATAGCGGGTGCCAACGCTCGGCTGTGGGTGCAGTTTTGAATAAATGACCTTTGACCTAGTGACCCAAGAATGGGTGTGGCGTGTAGAACTGATCAAGGTGCATCTACATATTAAGTTTCAAAGTTGTAGGTGGAAGCACTTTTGATTTTAGAGCCTACGTTAAAGTTTTATATTAGAGGTCACAGTGGCGTTGACCTTTGACCTAGTGACCGAAAAATGGGTGTGGCGTGTAGAACTGATCAAGGTGCATTTACATATGAAGTTTCAAAGTTGTAGATGGACTTTGATTTTAGAGCCAATCTTAAGGTTTTAGAACGACGCGGACGGCAGACGACGGACGGCGGACGGCGGACGACGAGCAGGCTTTGACAATACCTTCGGAAACAGCCGAGCTAATAATAAACGGAATTATTTGAAAAAAAAAGATACAGGTGGGGTTTCTTCCGGGTATTCCGGCTTCCCCCAACAATACAAGACCACTCCACAATTGAAAATCTTTTAGTTACAGCTAAAAGCTAAAAAAAAAGAATTTGGAATTCCAAATTTGACCTTACTTTCGTGAATCTAGTAAGTTGATTAGGTAGGAGTGCTGGGACACATGCGGACGGACCTCATAAACTTCGAAATACGCACGCACGCACGCACCCATTTGGATTGTACTTGTCCGCTTTACGAATGTCATCACAGCAGTGTTTTCTCGGCTTAACATTCCATCGCGGAAGCGCAACATTTAAGACACATTTTAACAATGGATGCTGCACTTCACCGGAAGTCAAGCGCGCGTCGTCTGCCTGTTTGATTAGCTGCACGTTACTCGCTCACAGCAGATAAATCAGGATTTCTAACTGACTCGGCGCATGTAATGGCATGAACGGTTGACAGCAAGGTTCGTGGAAAGATGCGAAACGCTGTTTACAAGTTTTATCACTTTTTACTTTTAGACTCTCTTAAATAGACAGACTTTGCCCTTTAAGGAAAGTTAAATCTTAAATATTTTAAAATTGACAGAAGCGAAGAAGCTAACTAAAGAGCTCAAGTAGTAAAAGAAGAAAATGATAAAAAAAAACACGTAAAAAAGCGCCCCCCTTTGGAACTTGAACCCGAGACCTCCTGATAAATGTTAATAATGCGCACCTTTGATCGCATGCGTTGCTCTTGCGGTTGGTTTGCGGACTTAGTGGGTTGTTCCAAAGGTTAACAGAGTGTTAAAAGTTGAACCACTCTTTAGCGTTTTGGTGTATTATTATATGACCTTCTTCATGAGAAAATAGTTCTTATGCCATATGCGGCTAGAATAGCAGTCTGATTAGGAGCTACCCTGTAAGCGTTTGAGACGACATATTGAGGGCGCCAGACTAGCAACGTTTTTTTTTTACATCAGTTTTACGCATGGATGTAAGATATGGTATTTTTCTATTTCTTCAGAAAAAAAACGCACGTTTACATTCTGGTATGTACTAGAACCAACGTCCACTCAAAATGACAGACGATTAATGTATACAATATAATTTAAAGTCCTTCACCGAAGCAATCGTAATTACTCGGTTTATGCAAAGCCTAGATAAACTCCGCGTGTCGGTAATGGCTGATTAGCGAAGCGCTTAAATCCTTACAAGGAAAACGGATGCAACTTTCCTAGAATCGGAATTTATCTGTGATCCATAAACAGCCGTTTGATTTCTCCCGCGTCATTTATGGTTGTCGATTCCTTTGAGCGTTAAGTAAACAAAACGTATTTCACTTGTCATTGCCTACGATAGCAGCATCGGCACACCCGAGAAAAACTCCACCTTATTTAAGGGGAAACTTTGTGGATCCCATGGTAGCTCTTGTGACCCACGTTCATCTCGATAGCACCTTCTGGTGTGGGTCAATATAATGACTTTGAGCCCTTTAGAGGCCTATATGGGTACTTTCTGTGATATATTAAAATTGAGTTAGAGCATAAGTACAAACAGAACCAGGCCTATAAAAGGGTCATGTACACTGACAAGAATACGCTCATTGAAATCAATGGATCTCATTATCTTAACATTTAACGTTCAAACCAAATTACTAATGAATCGAGATATCAAATTTACCATTGCAATTTCTTTAAAATACTACTTTAACACTTTTCAAAGTATACCTGACGTTAAGGGGTATTGCGGCAGTTTATTTAACCGAGAATATATTTATGGCAACACCGATGCTATTATCACAACCCAATAGTTTTGTTATCAGAATCATCACACATTTATGACCGAGTAGGTTCATAATAGGTACTCAGTGGTTCGATCCCAGGTGCGGTAAACTTTTTTTATTCTTTTTTTCTTTCTTTTATTTCACTCTTGTTTTTTTCCTGGAGCTCTTTAGTCCTGTTGTTTACATTAATAAATTTAAAGCATTTAATCACAAACTCCAAAACATGCCGAAATCTGTCAACAAGTCCCTGTTATGGAGGATTAAGGTCGAGTTTGATACTGTATGGTCTTATGTTTGTGATTAAATATTGTATTAGTGCTGTGTTTTAGTAAGCCGTTGTGATCCCAATTAAGATTGTAAACAATCTATAATGTTTATGCATAACAGTCTGTGTACCGGTACTTGGGTTTCGCCTAATTGCTGTATTTTAGGAAATTTGACATAGACGGTAGGGATAGTTGAACAAAAAAANTAATTATTGCACAGCTGATATAGCGTAGTCCCGCTATCAGCTAATTCTAAGGACACTCCATTGTCGCAATGAAATGCATTGTTTGTCGCGTGAATAGCAAACAGCAAAACATGCAGCCATGCATTCAAGGATTCATCGCACGCCTGTCTAGAGAAGAACGGATATGCAGTCCAATGCACCTGTGTGTTATAATGTTGAAACTGTATTTACAATACTAGTTACACAAAACGATTTGTTTATAAATAAACAAGAAACGGGGCTCTTCTTTATACGCGCTAGGATGAGAGAGATGGTTGAATCACTGCATGTTTATCAACTTCTATTAAACGTAGGCGTACAATTATATGATCGTTGAATTGTGAAAAGGGGGTTTAATGCATGTGCGTAAGGTGTCGTCCCAGATTAGCCTGTGCAGTCCGCATTTGTCTTGATTATTCCAAATAAGGAAGTTCTTGTTGTATAAAAGTCAATTTATAACATTCTTCACAAATACGAAAAAGCTGCTAACTAGTCCAATTAACAGTAATAAGATGCATGTACAAAAATGCATTCTACCTTGGTAAACTAGAAAAAAATGAGCCTCTTTCTAGGAAAACGTGGTTTAATACATGTGCGTAAAAGATCGTCTTAGATGTTCCTTTGCTGACCGCACAGGCTAATCAGAGACGACTCTTTCCGCTTCAATGGTATTTTTCGTTAAAAGGAAGTCTCTACTTAGCGAAAATCCAGTTTAGGCGAAAAGCGACGGCCATGATTAACTTGTGCTTATGGTACAGGCCAATATGGGACGACATTTTACGCACATGCATTAAACCCCGTTTTCTCAGAGCGAGGCTTAAATGCATCTTTGTAAAGTCACTTGCAATTATGTAGCCTGTATTAGATGGACAAACTCAAGTGTCCAGCAATATCTTATAACTACCATAAACAAGGCGATAACAGGCGTTATGGGGATATAATAATGACCTTACGTAGCACTATACAGTTTTTAGCCTTAGTGTCGAATTGGCAGTGGAGAAATTTCTAATAAATAGGGATACAATGAAACTGAGCAGCAATAATAGTGTTTTACAAGTTAACATTACCAGATTTGAGTGGTGGTGGTTTGAAATGCATGCTTAGTGAATTCGAAAATGTATCCAGTGCATAGGCAGTGTCTCTGCTGGGATGCCAAGGTCATGAAATACGTACATGCTAGTTTCTAGCTCCGAAGGCTAATTTTGCACGAATTTTAAAGGGGCCTCCACTCAACTGAATTTCTATGAAAAACCACGTGGATGACCCTAGGTTTCATCGGTGTTGGTCAAATATCTGGTACGTGATGCAGTAAAACAGAAAGTGTTTAATGAACTGGCATTTGCAGTTTAGTGGTAAATTTGTGTTGAAAATCACGGAAATGGCCGCGAAAACAGGTGACATTCAGACCCCCAAATTGGCTGATTTTCAATGATAAAAATATTGAGCAAGTGGGTTCACCATGGCTTTCCATGTATTTTTTGGAAGACATACCCCCAACAATACTGAAAATGATTGATTCATTAGAATGATTTCAGGTGTAGACGTTGTGTCAGCTGTGAAGACGGACAGTGCTCCCACCCCGGCAGCCAGTAGCCGAATCGTGAAAAACTGTAGTGTGCCCCCTTACCTTAGAATGTGTCGAGATAGCACTGACATGTTTAACGGCAAGCGGAAATCCGAACTATCCGAGAAGGAAATATTATCCATCACCAACATCGTCACAAAAGCTACTAATCCGACTGAATAAGTGCACAGGTCCATTATAATCCAGTGTGCTCAATATCAGAGTCGCCAATTTATTATTTAATAAAATTATGATATCAATAGTATGTGAATTGACGCTAAAATTCAATCGATTTAGCTAACACTTGTAAATATGTTATCCAGTTATTTAAACATTATGTTTTCATGAACATGAACTAAATAGTTTGTATCCTGTTAATAAATATTCATTTCGAAAACACAGTGCATAGGCAGTATTTTAGAAGGTGTTTACGAAAATATTATTGAATAGCTCTACAGGACATTACTATAATTGTTAATTCAATATTTGCTGCTCAATATATAATATGGAAGAACAACGGGTGCATTTTTGGCTTTAGAAAAAACGGACTGAATGCTTGTGCGCTTTTACAGATTTTTTTTAGTTTAAAAAAGCCCCCTGGAAACGAATATCTAATCTAGGGTAATTGTTGTCCCTGATTAGGAAGTCTGATAAAACAATATAAGTATGGTTTTGTGTTAAATTACTTGGCTAAAACTCCAACTAAAATTGGCATCGGAACGTTATATGCATGCACATTAATATACATTAATGAACATTAATTTACTGTTTTTCTATGCACTGAATAGAGACTACGTATGTGGTTATATGATTTTGCCAAATGTATGTTGTTGTTTTCATACTTACATAAAATGCAAATTACCTTTCTTTATTTTTTCGAAATATAAGCATCATCTTGCACCGTGTTCCCATGAAATTGAGCATCGTAGATTTTCCTGAACAAAATCGATTTACACACAATCGGTCGGTAACTTACTTTGATGTTATTGGAGGTATGCTAGATTTATTGAAAAAATCCTGGTAAAATCATTTATTTACCTTTGAGCCTAATGCGACTTCCACTTATTTAAATTGTTATTTCATTAGTAATTTACATTTATTTGCAGCTATATGGATTAGTGCGCACAATTGTAAAAGTCATATTAAGGAAGTTGACGCGGGAAAGACCGTGTACACTTTTTTTTAAGTGCTACCATAATTATACAAGGATTTTATTTCTAACAAGGCAGTCTGAATTATTCCAAACAGTTCACCGCGTTACGCATTGCAGAACCGTTCAGCTTTACCTTGAATATTAAACATACTTACGAATTATTAAATTCACAAGCTGGGATCTATGTCAACCGATCCACAAAACACGAGTGAGTATCGCTGTGATAATGTCAGTTCTACTCGTCAATCAAACGTGGGCTGCTGTTGTTTCTAGTTTGTAGACCAGCTTCAAGCCAAGATGCCTTTAAACTATTAGCATCTGCGGAAGTAACAATTGGCGAAATGTTTGAGTAATGAGCAAAAAACAAGTCATAAAATGTGTCGCGTTTTCTGATAACGATGATCTACGGTTGCTCATTATGCGTGGGATGAACAAACTGTTTATTTGTATTTCCGAGTTAAGGGGTGTTTCTTAAAGTGATGTTTATGACTAACTCGGGCGTAGGGAAATTCCGAAACGAATTACAAACTCTTCAGCATGGAAAAGCAATGCAGTAAATTTTGGATATTATGAGCAAAAATTGAAATAAAGCTTACCGGCAGATGAAGCGGAAAAAAGAGCGAANAACAATTGGCGAAATGTTTGAGTAATGAGCAAAAAATAAGCCATAAAATGTGTTGCGTTTTCTGATAACGATGTTTTATGAGCTACGGTTGCTAATTATGCGTGGGCTGAACAAACTGTTTATTTGTATTTTAGAGTTAAGGGGTGTTTCTTAAAGTGATGTTTATGACTAACTCGGGCGTAGGGAAATTCCGAAACGAATTACAAACTCTTCAGCATGGAAAAGCAATGCAGTAAATTTTGGATATTATGAGCAAAAATTGAAATAAAGCTTACCGGCAGATGAAGCGGAAAAAAGAGCGAAAATAAAAAATAATCAAATTTTAATTAAAAATCATCTTTTAAGGCTTGTCCGTAAGTGTGTTAAAAGTCTTAAAAATTGACCCACCTATAGTGAAGACAATTCCTTAATATATCAAAGCGCTGAAGTCACTGAAGTTGTTCGCTATTGCATAATCTTAGACGCAACTCAGTTTTCAAAAGTATGTTATAGCTTTTATATAGCAAATTTGAAATAAACACAACCCATTCAAATTTATAAAGAGTGTGTCTTAAAGCACAGGTCAAATGTGGGTGCACTGTTTATCCTCATATTTATGTAATAGAGATAACTTAGACAAAATAACAACATTATGTCTCTTTTTTTCACAATTGGTTGCTGCACTGGCAACCATCTTTATAATTTTGGTTGCCTTGCTAAATAATAACAAGCCTAGAATCATGTTCTTGTTGTGTTATGTGTATTTAATACAATATATAATCATAAAATCAGAAAGTGTCGTCCTTGATTTGCTTGTGCGCACTGCACAGGCTAATCAGTGTGCACATGACACCACTTATTTGACATGCATTAAGCCCCGTTTTCCCTGAACACAGCCAATATGTACAGATTTCAATGACAAACTTGCCATTGTCGTGGCACAAGCTGTTAAACACTATTGATTACATATACATACTCACTGCCTGCAATGCACCACCAGTGGTGAAGTTTAAACAGGATAATCAGTGTGCACAGGCAGATGCAGTGGTTATCGTTCTTGCTGTAGCTAAGACCATGCGATTTGCAAAACTCCCTCTCAACATTAGTTGTTCTTGCGAACAACTAAAAACCATNCGAAAAGCTTATCGCACAGGCTTATCTGGGACGACACTTAACTCACATGCTTTAAACCCCGTTTTCTCAGAGCGAGGCTTAAATCTTTGTAAAGTCTTTTGTAATTATGTAGCCTGTATTAGTATGGACAAACTCCAGTGTCTAGCAATAACTTATAACTACCATAAACAAATCGATAACAGGCATTATAGGGATATAATAATGACCTTACCTCAGAATGTGTCGAGATAGCACTGACATGTTTAATGGCAAGCGGAAATCCGAACTATCCGTTGAAGGAAATATTATCCATCACCAACATCGTCACAGAAGCGACTAATCCGACTGAATAAGTGACCGAATTCACAGGTCCATTATAATACACGGCGCTAAATGTCAGAGTCGACAATTTATCATTAAATAAAATTATTATATCAAAATTATGTAGATCGGCGCTGAAATTCAATCGATTTTGCGAACACTTGTAAAGATGTTATCCAATCTTTTAAACTTTTATATTTTCTTAAGTCTACGCATGAACGTGAGCGAGCACCAGTGCTCTGTCGTAAATACGCTCCAAAGTCAATGCTCGCAACTCAGATACAATCCCACTCGCAGCAATTTGCAAAAAAATCTAAGTTATAATTTTCTGTCACTAATTAGTTTAAACAGTCCAAGTGCGGGATAAACATTCTTATTCGCAAACATTACATTGCGGGGAATATTCTACATGAGAGTTGTGTTTGATATTAAACGTCTACAGATCTGGAGTTGACGATGTAAAGCTAGTCTGGCTTGATACCAGCGGAGGCGCGATTTAAATGGAGATAGTATTTTATAAATATTTCACAAGTTGTGACAGCGACACTTAAATAGATGTGAAGTATAAAGAATATCCTAATTTCATCCACAGAATGTCTTTCTGACAGCGAATTTTTATTTTATACTATTATATTATATTATTATGTTTTTCCGAAAATATCTTTGCATTTAATGGATATCTCGATCGTGCTTTGTAATAGATTGTTTACCGGGTATGTTTGTTATTACTCATACGATACTAATATACCAATAATGATATGTTCTACCCTCCAGGACGGCGGCGCAAAAATATGCAATACCTTTCATAAAGACATTAAAGACAAGAACACTTTTGTATTTTCCACTCAATGTTACGAATTCAAACACAACTTCCACATAAATTAACAAAACAATTTTATTAAAATAAAATCGTTTAACGCCTTCTATTGAATGACCCACGTCATGCGAAAATGAGTCTTATTACATATGCGAACAGCGTGGCTCCAGACCGCCCTGCGTATTCGCGCAGTATGGTCAGGAGCTTCCCTGAGATCATTTGACCTTGATTGACTTTATGGCTAGTCCTGTGCTACGCTGGCCCATATGGCATAAGATCCATTTTTGCATTACGCGACTCAAGTATTATAACTGTGTCATAGGGTAACATTTACAGTTACAGTGTTTTTATAGCCAGTCAATTTAAGCTTTTAATCAAGTGTCAGAAATCATCATTCCCCAGTACTAATCCGTTGTAATCACAGTCTGTAACGCATGAGTGAATATACCATGG
>VMBQ01003269.1:11635-107228 GCA_007657795.1 Dreissena rostriformis
AATTGATACTGAACTTCTCTTATGACAATACGGTCAATCTCAACTATGCATGGCCCCATTACCAACCCTGGGGCGCCCCGCACGAATAGACCACACCCACCCAAAATTGCCTTTTACTATAATTTCTTCATTTCTACACGGATTCACTTCAAATTGATACTGAACTTCTCTTATGACAATACGGTCAATCTCAACTATGCATGGCCCCATTACCAACCCTGGGGCGCCCTGCCCACATAGGTCACACCCACCCAAAATTGCCTTTTACTATAACTGCTTCATTTCTACACCACCTCACTTCTAATTGATACTGAACTACTCTTATGACAATACGGTCAATCTCGACTATGCATGGCCCCATTACCAACCCTGGGGCACACCTAGGTCAAACATTCGGCATGGGGATACGCGTCGGCCTCTGCCGCGCCATTTCTAGTTTAGTGAATATGTTGGTGAAGGGCGCATTTTGGTTTTTAGGTCACCAGGTCAAATAAGCTTGTATCAAGAAAATGTTTTTTTCATTATATCTTGGGAATGCTTTGACCTCTGATCATCTAAATTTGTATGCTGATTACATTGGAGGAGATAATGATGCATATCGATTTTGAGGTTGTCATGGTTTCAAATGCTTTAAACAGAAAATTTGTTTCTGCACAATAACCTACGACCTACGATCATGCAAATTTTTGTAGTGTTACTTGAGTGGAATGTAAAATGCCTATTGAAATTCAGGCCATTAGGTCAAAGGTCAAGGTCACAGGGGCTTGTAGATTGAAATTAGTTTCTGCACAATATCTTCTAATTGTCCTAAACATTAATATGCTTTGTCTTAATTATTTAAATATAATTAAAATAATAAAATTATTCAATAATATACATGTTTATTGAAACAACGTATTATAATAATTAAATAATAATATGAAACAAACCACTATAAAAACAATCAAACATTGGCAATTGCAGTCCCATGGGAGACTACTAAAAAAAAAACTACTTTTATCTGTAACATTCCACTTACACTACACCATTCCCTATTATCGACGTGCAATTGAACTTCGACTTATTTCTATTCCATTCTATTTGTATCTGATAAATAATAAATATATCATGATATCAAAATGAACACAAAAAACTGATTACACTGATTCTCAAAAAAGACAACATGTTATCCTTAATTCTCTCAATGGTCTCAATTTATGTCATACTTACCTTTCCAAAATAATTGTGCGATGAAACCTTTTCATATTTAAAGGAAAACAACAACCAAGACATTCTTATTCATTAAAAACAAAAACAGTACAAGAATAAACAGCAAAAACTGCCAATTATCATCAAATAACCGCCATGAAACAAAACAATAAAAAAAATGCTAATGGGGTATAATTACTTTTAAATTTTCACATGTACGTAACTAGTATTGTTCTTATCAGAACTGATAAAGAGATTTACTGTTCAGAGTGCACTGTATAATTGGATTATTTTAATCAACCAGAACATATTGCATCTTATTGGGACGCAGGGTCAGACTATGTGAAATTGGGACATTTTCAGTGAGATGGGGACACATGGTATATATGAGTTTACTTAATACTTATGCTTAAAACTATACGTTGAATTCTTGAGCTATCCTTCTCCAGCTCTTACTTCTTATCAAAGACCATAATGTTATCATTATAATACATTCCCACAATGAGTGTTCCTTTCTGTTGACTGTAGTGAATGGCTAATGGTATTCCTGCACGATCCTTTTCTGTGATCACATCTGCCAGTATCTGTCCCCCATCTCTGTCCACCTGGAAGACCTGTGTCCAGCTGATTCCGAATCTGCATACCAGAACTTGTCCTGAGTCTGTCACATTGAGGACCCCTGTGGGTATACAATCAAAGTAAATTGAAGTCCACGGCTGTGCAGGGTCTGAAAGTTTGGAGATCACTGTACCATCCCTGGACAGTGTGACCAGCATGTGACCATTCATGTTGGCCAAGGTCAAATATATCCTGTCTCCATCTGGACTGACTGCACAGGATGAATCTGTTTTAAGGAAGAGGGTCAGGATTAGTGATTCACGTGATTTAATGTTTTACGGACAAACAAGATAAATAATAGTTCCATCAAGAAAATAGCATATAATTTAGATCTTTAGATCATGTGATATTGGTTAATTGTTGAAAAAAAGACTATATGTATTATCATAAACATGTTAGTTTTAAAACATGAAACTTTTTAAACTCCAAAGTCTTTGCATTGACTGTTCCTAGTTGGTAACCACAGTTTTATTCATTTGCATGTGTTGTCTGCTCTTGCACTTTGTAGACTTCTTAGGCTATTGGCCACTTCCCATAACTAAAGGACTGAATATTGATTTTTAGATTTCTTTCCTGCTGGTTTAACTGGAATTTAATTGTGTTTATTTCTTATTACAACAGATATTTTACTACTTAGTCTTCTTTATTTATAATTTAAAGTTATCAATACTAAGCCCGGTCTGATTTTAATTGTATTTTTGCCTTTGAAAATGTGCCTACAAAAAAAATAAGGTAGATTATATTCAGTCATTGAATTTACGAAGCTTAAATGCCTTTTATTTTGAAAGAATTGTGTAAGCTTATTGCTTCTCTATTTGAGTATCATAAGAAACACAGTTAATAACATTGAAAATAATTACCTGTCCAATAAGCTGATGGAGACTCATACATCTTGCTCACCAGTCGCCCATCCATAGTGTAGTGGTACAGTGCTGAACCTGCAGTGATGTACAGGTTTCCTTGACAATGTGCAATACCCATACATGAACGTTGGATCTTCAGTGTCTTGTCCTCTACCAACTTGCCATTTGTCACACTAATGAAGAGGACACTACTGTTAGCCAGAGCAACAACCACTTGATTGGAGTCAGTGCTGCACATAGACTGTGGATTGGTTGGAAGGTTATAGTGGTCCACCACCTTGTACTTCTGATTCAGCAGCTTCACTGTCTTGTTGTTCCTGTCTGTGATCAGGACCATGCCAGATGCTGTTTTACAAATACCTGATAAAGAGCATGTGTCTTCATCACTTTTTATTTTTATTTTGTACGTATTATTTCTTTTCACCTTGATGACTTGGTTTGGATCAGAAATCTGTGCTTGCTTGTTTACAGCATTTGTTTGGCTGGATACTGTGTCCCATGCTGTAGGTTTTACTTGTCTTGTTGCTTTGTCTTGTGTTGTGCTTTTAACATGTCTAGACTGCTGCATTATTTGTCCCAACCCTGAGAGAGTGAACAGAGAGTGGTGTATGGTTGTATCAGGATTACAAGTCAGTGTCATATCATTCATTGATGTCATTTCTTGTAAAACTGCCTCTGTCTTGATGAACTGGTCTAGGCATTTTCTGTACTTGATAAAATTAAGTGTTTCTCTTTTGTCCTTTTTGTTCAGCCAATCCTGTGTATATTTTATCTGTTTTGTAGCCTCAGTACAGTTGTCAATGTCATTTTGAATAGATGATCTCAAGGTAGCTAGTAATTTGTCTAACTCTTTGATAGTGTTCTTTTCTAGTACACCCAAAGAATCATTGATTGTCTTGCGCAAAGTTTTGATTTCGTCCAGAATTTTCTTGTAGCAAATTTCAAAGGTCTTTATACTTTCCTCCAAGTCATCTTTTTTTCTGAATTAATGTTTCAAGTAATGTTTCAACAGATGCCAACAATTGTTTGAAATCTGTTTTCTGGTGCTGGGGGTCTTTCACTTTATCAGCTATGAGTACAACTTGACCGCATTTCCTGCAAAGAAAATCCATGTATGTGGTAATACACAGCATTGGGAAGGAAATCAGATGTATCATTTATTTGAAAACTTGTATTCAGTTATCAAACTGAAAGAAAACAGTGCTAGTAATTACTTGTGTTTTGAGACACCAATTTAAACAGGGTTCATTTATTTATAACACTGTTTAACTAGGCCAAGATTATTCACCTATGACAGTCTAGACAGAGAAATAGAAGCTCAATCTGATGTCACATATCACAACCATGAAATATCATTGAAATGGAATGGATATTGCCAATCATTTTAAACTAGGTCATGAGAAGAAGTACTGAATCATTATTGTAGATATGACAGATTGTTAATGTCAGTTCATTTAATCTTCATTGAATATTAAAACAATGTAACATCATTACCAATGATGTTAAACTAGCTCAAGAGTGTTTATACTCACTTGTGATTGTTGATATTACAGAAACTCGACAGTACATATCAGTTTAGCATAGTCTTAGCAAAATATAACACCAATGTAACCTAATTCATGTTAAACTAGGTTAAGCCTACAAGTACTTACTTGTGATAATAGATATGACAGGCAGTGCATAGCAGTTGGTTGTGTTCCTCACAGAATGCTTCCAATTTATTGTCCTTGTGCTCCTTACAGTTTTCTAAACTATCCCATGGATCATCGGAAACAGGCCACAAACTGATGTTTTCTTTTCCCAATGTGGCATGCTTCTTGTAAAGAAAGTTATGGTACTCCACACATTCACTGCAGTAGGACTTGGAACATTCCTCACAGTAAAAATCAGCCTCCTTGTCAATGTCATTTCCCTGGCAGGTGAAACAAGCAAAGTCAAAGAACAAATCTGATCCTCTTTGAATTGAAGCATCTAAATTGGATGCCATTTTGTCATCAAATGATGTGCAAGATATGTGGATGTATCAAGTAAAAATCTGCCTTTTGAACCATTGTGATATGATGTTGCTCACATGATTGTATGTACTGATTAAATATGGTATAAGATAACCTATATCTTTATCAGTAGAAAAATCAGGTAGGTAATACTTATTCATACCAAGTTTTGGTACATGTAGTATAATGGTCACTGAAAATATTTTAAATTGGTTTTGTTGTTTATGGTAAAATTAGTAATGTATACTGTAAACAAAACATTACAAAAAAGTCACAACCTGAAGTTGTGCCATTACTTCTTAATGTTGTTAACCCCACTCACAGTGATCTCCGCTCAATAGCACAATATAAGGGAATACTGTAAAGTGTTTAATTTTTTTAGCTCACCGGAGCACAACATGCTCTTGGTGAGCTTTTATAATTGACTTGGTCAGTTGTTCGTAGTGCATTGTGAATCATGTGTTGTGCGGCATCATCATTTACCTTCTACCACACTAGAGGCCACATTTATTGTTCTATCTTAATTAAACTTGGGCAGAAGATTTGTCCTATCGATATCTTAGCTGAGTTTGAAACTGGGATGCGTGAGGCAAATAATTAGGTCACTAGTTCATATTAAAGAAAAGGCTTGATAACAATCTAGAAGTCACATTAAAAATCCAATCTTCATGAAACTTGATCAGAATTTTTTCAGAATAGATATATCATCTGGGTTTGAAAATGGTTCTGGTTCTTTGAAAAACAAGACTGCCTGGGGGCGGGGCAGTTTTCCTTATATGGCTTAACCTTGTTAACACTCTAGAATTAAGTCTCATTAATTGACTAATCTTCATGAAACTTAGTCAGAACATTTGCTTTAATGATATCTTGGCTGAGTTCAAAAATTGTTCTAGTTCGTTGAAAACATAGCTGCCAGTGGGTGGGGCAGTTTCCTTCTATAGCAATAGTAAAACCTTGTTAACACTCTAGAAGTCACTTTTATGGTCGAATGTTCATGAAACTTGGTCAGAACATTTGTTATTATGATATCTCGGCTGAGTTTGAAAATGGTTCTCGTCCTTTAAAAAACATGGCCGCCAGTGGGTGGGCCAGTTTTCCTTATATGGCTATAATCAAACCTTGTTAACACTTTTTTGTCCAACCTTCTTGGCTTGGTCTGAATATTTGCTCTAATGATATCTTGGGCGATATAAAAGAAGGGGGTTGGGGGGGGGNGAGGCAGTTTTCATTATATGGCTATAGTGAAACCTTGTTAACACTCTAGTAGTCAAATTTTTAGTTGCTTAGTTCCTTCGGGTCTCAGGTGAGCACCTTATGGCCTTATCGCCTCTTGTTTTGAATAATAAATTAAATACCTAAATATGTTAAAATATGTTGACTTTTTTTACTCATTAAATGTTCAAATAATATTTTTTATATACATTTTAAGGTAAACTATTTGAAGAAAAGGTAAGCGTTTTAAGCCATCATCAGGGATTGATTTTGTAAACTTTCACTCCAGTTCATTGCTATCTATTGACCTGATAAAAAACAGTGGTATCACCCAAACATTCATCACATATCAAATTATTTAGTCATTATCTACAATTGGTAATGGGGGCTATATAGGAGTCACTTTGTCAGTCGGTCGGTCTGTCACGAAATTTCATCCAATCTTCACCAAACTTGGTCAGAAGTTGTATGTAGATGATGTCTAGGTCAAGTTTGGATATGGGTAATGCCGGTTCAAATACCTAAGGCCACAGGGTCACTTAATGGGTTTAAACCAAAAGTTTGTCCGGACCATAACTATGTCATTTATTGTTAGATTTTAAAATCATTTAGTTCATTTGTTCACCATCATTGGTCCGTGTCAAGGTGCCTGTACCACGTGACATTTAATGCTATGTGTGGGACATTCTACTGTAAACAAACCATCGCATCCCAACTCATTTTTTATCATTTCTCCATTAATACTTAAACGACTTCAATCAAACAAAGACGAGTGCCTGATCATAATGAAAATACACCCATGCATGAAGTATTTTCCGCGGAAATTACGTATTGTTTGCAAAAACTGCAACCGCGCATTCACATTCGACAAGCTATGTGTGGTATCTTTTTCTGTTGTCGCCAATACATGTTATAATATTGCATTTAATATTGTGAAACTGTGGAGCGGAACCTATAATTTGTACTATAGAATTACAGCAAGAAGCTTGTTTTTTAGAAACCTTAAATCTTGATTATTTGTGTTAAGAATAGTAAAATGCTATGTGTGGGACACGAAATTATAATGCTATGTGTGGTATACAAATTCAAATCGTTAAAGTTATACTATTTAAATCATTGAGTGTTATGGGTAAGCAAAATGACTTGTAATATGTTCCAATTATGTCTTGTTGATACACTATTATAACATGATGTTAATTGATATGTCTTGTTTTAATTAATAACACAAATGGTATTTATTCTAACATACAAAAACACTCAAAATGCTTCAGCATACAGTCTTGTCAGAAATGACCCTTGCTACCTACCAAACTTAATATATTTTGTCTGCACATCAATGGTATTATGATAAGCAATCATATTCATTCAAATGTAAACGGCCCCTCTGGATAGTTCTCCATGAATGTGGGAAATAAATATATACATGTTTTACATTGTGTAAAAACTCGTGGCTGTGAAATAATGAAACATCTTTGACATGTACTCTCCAGGTTTTGGTTCTACGTTTGTTAATCGTCATGAATGGGTAATTAATTATATCTTACAATTTATATGCATAAACAAGTATGATTAAGAATTAAAATGCTCTATTCTTCGCTTCATATGAATGTGAGTTTTTGGCATCTAATTTGCATAAAGTCGAATGCTTTACAAATAAATAAGATGTCAAAATTTTACTTTCATGCATCTATGAAGCGAAGAAAAAACGTTTCAATTCTTATAATAACAACTATTACATGTATTTCGATTGTTAATATGTTTTCAATGATTTGCCTAAAAAGACAAAATAATTGGGGATCTATTCGTGCATAACCACTCTCATTTCCAATACACAGTATCGGCCGTTTACATGTCGCACGTGCCATGACAATCACACGCACACCAAGTACTCACACGCTCGATTTTCTCGTGCGCAGGGTATGTGGAGGCAACTTACTTCATCGAAAAATAAAAGCCAGACACATGATATCCTCTAGCCAATCAGTATATTTAAAGGTAAAATAATGAAACCAATGTAATTGTTATTATTTATAAATGTGTTTGTGGCTTAAGAGTGGTTTGATAATTGAAGAATAACCGACAAGCTGGTGATTAAGTTCACTTATGATCAGATCAATCATTATTTAAAGGTGTATTATAGCTCGACAATATTAACCTGGCACTTGTGAATTCTATTTTTAATTACATAAATATGACGTTTCGGTGGTGTCCCTAATTTAATCTCGGTAAGTCCGTATGGTTTGAACGAGTTGCACGTGGTCATTTGTTTTTGTTTTTCTAGCGGGTTATACTGGCTGTAGTTATACAAAAAGATACATATCTTATATTTATCCGTAGAATTTCAAATAGTTTTAAAATGTAATCGATGTAATATTTGTCATAATATAAATAGGTTTATGTTGTTATCAGAAAATAAGTTTAGTATAGACATATTTTGTCAAATGTAAATGTATGTGAAATTCAAATTTGTTATTACTAATCGTGAGTAATGCGGCGTCGGATCTGACGCAGTGGAAGTTACTCCACTTTCAGGTAATTTTTGTAGTTTGGAGCAAGTAAGGTTCCGTCGGTCTGCATCAGTTGTGAGCTTATCACTCAAGAAAGAGTTATAAGACCTACTTATTTAAGCTAAGAAATGAAAACTTGACGTCGCCTTTCTTAAAGTTCCTGCTTTTAAAGGTTACACGACT
Organism: Dreissena rostriformis; assembly: GCA_007657795.1. Taxonomy (NCBI): domain Eukaryota; kingdom Metazoa; phylum Mollusca; class Bivalvia; order Myida; family Dreissenidae; genus Dreissena; species Dreissena rostriformis. The sequence continues at coordinate 20,201 of VMBQ01003269.1, forward strand.
GCTAGTGTTTTTGTGTCTGAATATCTGTGGTTGTCATGGACTAAATTAATTGCTTTTGAATTAGTATTATGATTGCATTTAATGTCTAAAAGGACACATACATTGTCTTTTTCGTCAGTATGTTTTTCTAACCTTGACATGTTTTATATATTCTCTAATATTTATTTGATAAGTGTTTATTTTTTGGCAATACATTAGGTACCTAAAATGTATATATAAACGGTTTAATGGAAGTCTGTAATGAAGTGAGGTTAATTTTTTACCGAGTATATGTTGTTATCATTGTTTTAATTATTATAATGATTTGCATTCAAAATCAAATACCATAATCATGATATATGTAACAATTATTTTATACAGGAGCATTATTTTCAAGCTCAAAACTCTAGAAAACTGGATTAAAACAAAACTAAATAACAAGAAGCAATTTTTTTTTTCTTATTACATTGAATAATTTACAACAATTTTAAATCATGTTCTTTTAACAGTCAATATCTTGATTTTGGATTGTCCAAACTTCGATCTCAAAAGAGCCACCACAACTACACACTGCAAATAGTTTTCACTTTGTTCCTGGTGTATTATTTCCAATTTATGCAAAGCTGCTGTAACAAAGAAAAGCCCTGAAATTGTTATTGAAAAGAACTATAAGGAAACATTTTTTTGAATGCTTTGCATTGCATACTCAATTGTTATTCTTTAATAATTTTGGAAAGTACTATACAGGCATATTGATTTGTTGAGAGTTGTATCACACACATAGCATTTTCATTTTGTGGCCCACACATAGCAATTACGCAGAAGTTACAATGAAATAAAAAATAAGGCGTACTCTAGCAAATAAACTTATTGTGGTGTTTATCTGCTAAGAATAACAATTTCCGCTGTATGTTTCGATTAACAAACAGCACTATCATGAACTTTATTAACGATTAAATTAAAAGATACCACACATAGCATGTCAATTCATGTTGAATTCAAGTGCGCGGTTGCAGTTTTTGCAAAAATTGCTTAACTAATCAACCAGAAACTTTTTCATGAACATCAATATCGATTATGACCCGGCACTAGTCTTTGTTTGGTGCAAATATATTATGTTTTAATAGAGAATGTTACCTGAAGCTACGAAGTGTTTACATTAGATTGTCCCACACATAGCATACAAAATCACGTGGTACCGGCACCTTTGGTGTGTCGCACAGAGAATTACGTCGATATCTCCAAGGTCAAGGTCACACTTTGAGTTCAAAGGTCAAATGCTTGTCCGGGCCATAACTTAGTAATGTCGTTCATTGTGTCTTTTTAAAATCATTTGGCACATTTGTTTACCATTATTGGACGGTGTGTCGCGCGAAAGAATTACTTTGATGTCTCCAAGGTCAAGGTCACACTTTGAGTTCAANTTCTGAAGCCTATTCTTTAGGTAAAAGTATCTAGAAATATATAGATGATATCTCAAGATTTGTGTTTTTATTCTCATTGACAGGTGCTAATAAACCGAGGTCTTCTGTACTTTGAGAAGAAAGACTACCAGAATGCACTCTATGACTTCCAACTGTCTGCCAACATCAGTCCTCATGATCACAAGATCCTGCATTCCCTGGGACTCTGCTATCACAAGTAAGTAAAGCTTCTTATGACTCTGGGTGATTTCACTAGTTTGCAAAGTACTTTAAGCTTCTGTTGACCTTGTGTCATTTCACTGGTTTTCAAAGAAAGTAAAGCTTCTTATGATTCATACGTGGTTGCAAAGTAGTAAAGCTTCTTGTGACCCTGAGTGATTTTACTGGTTTGCAAGGTAAGTAAAGCTTCTATTGACACAGTTTCATTGATCACAGGAGATAAGGGTTAGTGCATCGTGTACAAAGCATGGTGCCTGCACCCAAGAGTACAATACCCATGATTTTAGGGTTGATCAATTTATTAAGATTTTAAATAGGGCCTTCAATTTAACACCCTTCTCCATTTATCCATTGCAGACTTGGTCAGCTCCAGGAAGCCGTGAAGACGTTCACGCTGTGTGTAAAGAGTCAGCCATTCTTCCTTGATGGTATCATTGCCCGCGGCAATGTCTACATGGACTATGGCCATGAGCAAGGACTCAGATACGCCATGTACGGGAATATGTTTGTCTTGGACTGTTTTCATGGGCACGCCACCAATTCTTAGACTTACGGCTTAACATTTGGAATTTTCTTTATATTTTTATGTTCCCGAAGAGCTTAAATGCTGAGTTTGAAGTTAACATTATCTAAGAACATAATTGTCCATTTAGAACATTGTGTTGATGTCAGTGACATTGGTAACCTGAATATATGCAAAGCATTATGTTCTGGGATCTCTAAATCTTATCTTTATTGTAAGGATAAGAATTGTCAAAGCATACTGGCCTTGCAGGGAGATAAATTTTAACATTGGAATCATCAATTTAGGCCTTTTGCGTAAGTAAAAAAATGGTTAAAGTTTAACGGCAGATGTTTCTTGAACACAAACCCTGTTCTATTGCTTTATCCGATGTAACGAGTTTTCTCCCTTTATGACAGGCGGGACTATGAGAGAGTGTTACGTCTTGACCCGATGAACCTCCCTGCTCGCGTCAACCTGGCCTACACGCTACAAGTAGCTGGACACTTCATGCAGGCCTGGCGTCAGTTCACTACCGCCCTCGATATGAAACCAAGTAAGCATGGATATTTTGAGTCTTTTGTGTTTTGAAAACATTCCATCAGCAACGGTTTGTTTAGTTGAAACATTCTATTTTAAAGCAATATAAACCTGTGTAATATTACAGTATTGACCTGCATGCCAAAACAATTCTTTAATCTTTCAAATCATTCATTTATGCACTTCAAAATCATTTTTCATAACTCTGCTATGAAAATTTTCCCTACAATACCAAAAAACTAGTGCTCATGTTAACCCCCCAAAAATTGAGGGCAAAGGGTCCCATGCCCAACAGGTGGAAAAAGCCTTGATTTTCATTAATTTCCCGGTATGTTGTTGCAGACTACAAGCCAGCCCTGGAAGGCAGATCCATTATCAACCTGCAGATGAGTGACACGTTTGCAGCATTCCAGGACATCAACCATGCAGTGAAGGTGAACCCCACCGCCGAACTGCTCACCAATCGGGGAGTCATACACCAGGTAGGCAGATGTACGGGATTAGGTGAACCCCACCGTCGAACTGCTCACCAATTGGGGAGTCATACACCAGGTAGGCAGATGTAAGGGATTTAGGTGAACCCCACTACGGAACTGCTTACAAATCGGGGAGTCTTACACCAGATTGGCACATGTAAGGGATTTAGGTAAACCCCACCAGGAAAATGCTCACCAATTGAGGAGTCATACACCAGGTAGGCAGATGTTAGGGATTTAGGTGAACCCCACCGCAGAACTGCTCACCAATCGGGGAGTCATACACCAGGTAGGCAGATGTTAGGGATTTAGGTGAACCCCAAGGGCAAAATTGCAAACTGATCGAGGATTCATACACCAGGTAGGCAGATGTAAGGGATTAAGGGGAACCCAAAAGGCAAAATTGAAAACTGACTGAGGAGTCATACACCAGGTAGGCAGATGTAAGGGATTTAGATGCTGAACTGCTGATGCACCTGGTGGAAATCTAATGGACAAGTAAAGAATCTTTAGCTGTTACCTCAGTTGTTACTTATTTGAATGACAGTTTCCATTATTAACTATCATCCATCGTTTCGAAATATGAACAATGTTGTAATAGGTTTGATATCAGAAATGTACTCATCATTTTCGTATGGAGACTCAAACTGCTCAAGAACAAACTTAATTGATTATTATCCTAAAAAAATAAAAAAATTATAATAGTGAATTAGTTTAAACCTATTTAATTATGCTCCCCAAAATAGTTTGGGGGGAGCATATAGTCGCCGCTTGGTCTGTCCGTCCGTCCATGCACAATTTTTGTCTGGGCTATTTCTCAGCAATTAATGACTGGAATTCAATTAAACTTTATGGGAAGCTTCACTACCAAGAGGAGATGTGCATATTATCAGCCGGTTCTGGTCGGATGATTTTTCACAGAGTTATGGCCTTTTGAAATTTTCCATGAACTGAACATATAGTGCAATTCTTGTCCGGGCTATTTCTCAGCAACTGATGACTGGAATTCAATGAAACTTTATGGGAAGCTTCACTACCAAGAGGAGATGTGCATATTATCAGCCAGTTCTGGTCGGATGATTTTTCACAGAGTTATGGCCTTTTGAAATTTTCCATTGGACATATAGTGCAATTCTTGTCCGAGCTATTTCTCAGCAACTTATTACGGGAATTCAATGAAACTTTATGGGAAGCTTCACTACCAACAGGAGATGTGCATATTATCAGCCGGTTATGGTCGGATGATTTTTCACAGAGTTATGGCCCTTTGAAATTTTCCATTGTACATATAGTGCAATTCTTGTCCGAGCTATTTCTCAGCAACTTATTACGGGAATTCAATGAAACTTTATGGGAAGCTTCACTACCAACAGGAGATGTGCATATTATCAGCCGGTTATGGTCGGATGATTTTTCACAGAGTTATGGCCCTTTGAAATTTTCCATTGTACATATAGTGCAATTCTTGTCCGAGCTATTTCTCAGCAACTTATTACGGGAATTCAATGAAACTTTATGGGAAGCTTCACTACCAACAGGAGATGTGCATATTATCAGCCGGTTATGGTCGGATGATTTTTCACAGAGTTATGGCCCTTTGAAATTTTCCATTGTACATATAGTGCAATTCTTGTCCGAGCTATTTCTCAGCAACTTATTACGGGAATTCAATGAAACTTTATGGGAAGCTTCACTACCAACAGGAGATGTGCATATTATCAGCCGGTTATGGTCGGATGATTTTTCACAGAGTTATGGCCCTTTGAAATTTTCCATTGTACATATAGTGCAATTCTTGTCCGAGCTATTTCTCAGCAACTTATTACGGGAATTCAATGAAACTTTATGGGAAGCTTCACTACCAACAGGAGATGTGCATATTATCAGCCGGTTATGGTCGGATGATTTTTCACAGAGTTATGGCCCTTTGAAATTTTCCATTGTACATATAGTGCAATTCTTGTCCGAGCTATTTCTCAGCAACTTATTACGGGAATTCAATGAAACTTTATGGGAAGCTTCACTACCAACAGGAGATGTGCATATTATCAGCCGGTTATGGTCGGATGATTTTTCACAGAGTTATGGCCCTTTGAAATTTTCCATTGTACATATAGTGCAATTCTTGTCCGAGCTATTTCTCAGCAACTTATTACGGGAATTCAATGAAACTTTATGGGAAGCTTCACTACCAACAGGAGATGTGCATATTATCAGCCGGTTATGGTCGGATGATTTTTCACAGAGTTATGGCCCTTTGAAATTTTCCATTGTACATATAGTGCAATTCTTGTCCGAGCTATTTCTCAGCAACTTATTACGGGAATTCAATGAAACTTTATGGGAAGCTTCACTACCAACAGGAGATGTGCATATTATCAGCCGGTTATGGTCGCATGAATATTGTGACAAAAAAATCTTCGGGGAGCATCACCCGTCTCCGACGGTTTCATGTTTACCTCAATTGCACTGTAAGACCTAATCTTATTGTTACACTTTCGAGTCTGTCTCCTGGGTAGATATAGTACTTGGTGTCTTAAGATGAGTTCTTGAGAACACCCTCTGAGAGGGGCTCACACCAGGGACCTGTTGTAATAAAATATGTCATTTTATGTTGTATAATCTGCCTACAGAATACATGTATGTCATTTTATGATGTATAATCTGCCTACAGAATACATGTATGTCATTTTATGTTGTATAATCTGCCTACAGAATACATGTATGTCATTTTATGATGTATAATCTGCCTACAGAATACATGTATGTCATTTTATGTTGTATAATCTGCCTACAGAATACATGTATGTCATTTTATGTTGTATAATCTGCCTACAGAATACATGTATGTCATTTTTGTTGTATAATCCGCCTACAGAATATGTCATTTTATGTTGTATAATCTGCCTACAGAATATGTCATTTTATGTTGTATAATCTGCCTACAGAATATGTCATTTTATGTTGTATAATCTGCCTACAGAATATGTCATTTTATGTTGTATAATCTGCCTACAGAATTTTAAGCTGTTGCCTTGAATTCTTGTTTTTCCTTGTCAGTTCATGGGTGACAATGTGAATGCAGTGCGAGACTACAAGTTGGCCTTGGAGATAGACCCAACCTACGCGCTAGCCCACTTCAACGCTGGCAATGTCTACTTCCACACTCGACACTTCTCCCAGGTATGGCTATGTGGATTTTGTATGGTATCTTTATTGCTCATTAAAGACAATTTTCCCTTGACAATGAACCAAAATTTCCTTTACAAAGAAAATGTTGTATTAATTTTTTACACCCCCTCCCCTTCTCCCCAACCCCCATGTGAAAAAAAAGGCTTGCTGCACTGTTTTCAAACAATATTGTACCTGTAAAATGTAACTCATTTTTATAAGATGACTGTTACCATATTAACACACCATGTAAATTGTGCACGACAGAAAAAAAAATCCCTATTTCAAATGCACCTGTTTTGTAAACATCGTATACAAAAAAATCAGTTATTTCACTTCTTTCCATGACATGTTGTGCTTGATAATCTGTGATAATTGTTATTGATTTCCACACAAAATGGCCTGCTATACAAAATCAGTTTGTATTCCTGTAAACACCAGCACTAAATGATGCTACTTTTGCAGGCACTGGACAGCTACAATAAGACAGTGAAGTACAACCCCAAGGACGAGTCTGCACTCCTGAACAGGGCCATCACCAGGGTAAGGAACACACTGAAGATTTTATTTGAGCCACGCTCTGGGAAAATGGGGTTAAATGCATGTGGGTAAAGTGAAGTCACAGATGAACGTGTGCAGTCAAGCTGATAACTTTGTTGGGAATGATATGATTTCAAAAATAATTTGCACAAATTATGATCATATCAAGACAACGTGTTCCATGCAACAACCATGTCCTTACTTGAAGGCCAATTTCAAAGTGTGCGCTTGATGTTTTTGCATATTTCTTGTATGTATGTAGTGAACGTACATGTTCGTGCGTGGCTCATAAGTTTGTTGTTTGTGCTAGTAACAACTAAGTTTCTTGCTAAAACATCAAGGTCACAGTCAACACTTGAAGTTTGTGCATGTTCCTTATATTGTCAATAACTTTGTTGTGCATTATTGTATTTCGATAAAAATTGGCACAAATAATCATAAAATCTGGATGATGTGTTGCGTAAAATTCCATTTTGGTTGCCTTATGGTCCAGGTCAATGTGGACACTTCAAGTTTGTGCATAGTCTGTATATGGTATAAGGAACAGTAGATGTTCATGTGACCATCAGTTCTATTTCTTTATATTGCATTTGCAAATTTGTTCATAATTTCAAGACGACATGTTGTGTTTACCAATTATGGTGCTTGCTTAAAGGTCAATGTCACATATGTAAAACAGGCTTTATGTGTAGCAACAGTTACAAATGACTTATAAATACATACTGTATGACTGTTCAAGTTATGTATGGCAAACAATTGTCCAGTGAAATATAGCAAGGGTGTTTGTGTCCTTCCGAAAAATTTCAAGTTTTTTTATTGATTGCAAGGTGATCAAACGAGTATTTTGGAAGTTTCAGTCAATTGTTTCACTTTGTGTTGGCATAGTTGATATGGTGTCAACCTAACGACCAGGAGGTCCCGGGTTCGATCTCCACTCTAAGTGTGTTATCAAGATCTCCTCCAAAGACACCAAGTACTGGTTCTTCCCAGGAAATGAACTTGAGAGTATCTCAATAAGAAGTAGGCTTTTGATGAAAATCAAGCCAAAATAAATATGTTTATAGAAAGACTATAGTTTCTCACAATCAAACACTTAAGCTGCCGCTTTAACACATTGACTTGAAACTATTTGTGTCCACTTTTCCAAGTGTCTTCATTTCCCTGTGTATCCTGCAGGTCCTACTTAAGGACTCCAAGGGGGCTCTCGATGATTTCCGGGCGGCCATCAAGCTGAGCCCCTACTCCGCGCACATGTATCTCAACCGCGGGAACCTGTACGCCTCCACCCAGCAGTTTGAACTGGCTGAGAAGGACTACACCAAAGGTATGGCAAAATGTGCTTGTTTTCTGTGTGGTTATATGAGCCGCACTCTGGGAAAAGGGGGTTTAATGCATGTGGGTAAAATGTCTTCCCAGTTAAACTTGTGAAGTCCGCACTGGCTAATCAGGAACAACACTTTCCCTGTTTATGGTATTTTTTGTTTAAAGAAAGTCTCTACTTAGCGAAAATCTAGTTTAGGGGGAAAGTGTTGTCCCTGATAAGCCTGTGCAGACTGCACAGGCTAATCTGCAGACTGCACAGGCTAATCTGGAATGACACTTAACACACATGCCTAAAAAAACTTTTCCCAGAGCAAGGCTCATATAAATGTCATAGTTAATTTGATGTGTACAGTAAATATTGTATCAACTATAGCAATATGTACTATACCATGCAACATACAGTAAATATTGTATCAACTATAGCAATATGTACTATACCATGCAACATACAGTAAATATTGTATCAACTATAGCAATATTTATTATACTATGCAACATACAGTTAATATTTATCAACTATGGCAATATTTACTATAGTATGCAACATACAGTAAATATTGTATCAACTATACATGTAGCAATATTTACTATACCATGCAACGTACAGTAAATATTGTATCAACTATAGCAATATTTATTATACTATGCAACATACAGTAAATATTGTATCAACTATAGCAATATGTACTATACCATGCAACATACAGTAAATATTGTATCAACTATAGCAATATGTACTATACCATGCAACATACAGTAAATATTGTATCAACTATAGCAATATTTACTATACCATGCAACATACAGTAAATATTGTATCAACTATAGCAATATTTACTATACCATGCAACATACAGTAAATATTGTATCAACTATAGCAATATTTACTATACCATGCAACTTGCCTATGACATCTTTTTTTGTACCAACCAAAATACTGCAATTAAAATAACAATTCAGTCATTTATTAAGAGTATGATGGGAAACCCTAGCACTTACCATCATTTTTCAATAAAGGGTCTACAGAGCAATAACTAACAGAGATTTTGTTCGTAAAAACCTGTTTTACAATTGTGAGGCCAACATGTAGGGTGTATTAAAAATGATAATCTGCTTGGAGCATAGAACATTCTGACAAGATGCCATTAAGGTTAAATAAATGAGCCATGTTCTGAGAAAACTGGGCTTAGTGCATGTTTGTAAAGTGTCATCCCAGATTAGCCTATGCAGTCCGCACAGGCCACTCAGGGACAACAATTTACACAAGAACTGGGCTTCCTTTAAACAAAAAATACCAGAAAAGCAGAAAGAGTTGTACCTGAGTAGCCTGCGCTGACTGCACAGGCTAATCTGGGACGACACTTTCCGCACGTGCATAAAGCCATATTTCCCAGAATGAGGTTCAAATATGTTCAAAATTTACACTCACTTCAATCCTGATTTCAGCCCTGGACCTGCAGCCAGACGATCCTCTCGTGTTGAAGAGGCGGGCAGACGTCAGGGGAAAACTGGGCAAGAAAGAGGCTGCCATCAGCGACTATCGGCAGGCCATAGAGCTACAGGGGAGAATTGAGTACCTCAACCAGGGGAAATAACTCAATTGAGAATTTAAATCATTGAGTTATGCCCGTGTATGCGTTTTGTCCAGTTTTGAACTTTAGATTCAATGTCTGGTGTAAAGTTGTTTAGTTGCTTTTGCTGTTGTTTTTTTTCTTTTCTTTTTTGCGAATTGAGCTTGCATGCTTTTTTGGACTATGAACAAATGCTGTTGATTACATTGTTATTGCAATGAAGATACATTTAAATGCAGATGTTTTCTGACTAACTTATTGAATACACAATGAAGAGTGTTTTTAAGCATCAGCATTTAGTTTGATGTATTTGGCTTCAACGCATTTACATGTTATAGATTATTATTTTGTTGTTGTACATATGACTACATATCTGTGTGAATTTTCTTACATAAAAAAATATATGTATTGCATTTATGCATGCATGAAAGTAAATTATGGTACATTTTATTTATAATTACTCTGAAAGCTGTGATAAATATAACCTTGTTTCACATTTCAAAAAAAACCTTTAATTTATTGGTTTGTTGTTGGTGATTAAATACATACATATAAGTTTATTTTTATGCCCCTTGGTAGGGTGGCATATAGCAGTTAAACTGTCCGTTAGTCTGTCCGTTTGTATGTCTGTCCGTCCATCCGAAAACTTTAACATTGGTCATAACGTTTGCAATATTGAAGATAGCAACTTGATATTTGGCATGCATGTGTATCTCATGGAGCTGCACATTTTGAGTGGTGAAAGGTCAAGGTCATTTTTCAAGGTCAAGGGTCAAAAAACAAAATCCAAGTAATAAGCTTTAAAGGGAGATAATTTTTATACCTGCCAAATGATAAATAGAAATTTTATTTCAAAGCGGCACAGTAGGGGCATTGTGTTACTGACAAACACATCTCTTGTTTTATCTGTGGTTATAAAAAAAAACAACACTTTCATTGTTTCATGAAATACGCACTCTTGTATTTGGTGCTTGTCTTCTAGAAAAACGGAAATGACAACTAACGTTATACAATAAAATAAATGGATTTCTGTATTATTACCATTAAAATAAGTATGTGTATACATTATGATGTTTCAAGGTTTATTAATGGAAAATCTATATCTCGTGTAAATAGTACAATTATTTCTCGTCAACCTTAAATTGACACTAATCCTTAACAATGTTCAAACCTATTAATATATTTTAATATATAACTGAATTCGCACTTAAAGTTTAAGGAATAAAAGGTGTGTTAAAATGACGTGAAACGTTATTACCGGTAAACAAATATTAGAAAAACACACGTCCATATTCATTTTTCGTTTATGGAAGAATTATTAAATGAATCAATTTAATGGTGTTGTTTACCGGTAATCGTGTACCAAACATTAACACTAACATTAAAATTAATACAAGAAACTGTATCTAAGATTTATTTGCTGAATTTATGTGAATGCGTGACGAATTCCGTCTAACAACAGATACAAATAAACACTTTGTTTAATTACTTCCCCTAATTTAGCATTCGCCATTTATTCATAGTATTCTCTGCATTTTAATTAAGAGTCATATCAATTAATGTACTAATTGACTACAAACTGTATGAGCTTCCTCAGTAATTATGAGATGACGGTAAAGATAGTTGCATGCCACAGGAAGACGATTTGTATATTAAATAAGCGTGTTCACAGCAGACATCAACACAAAAAACGGGGTAAGCAAAAGAACTTCTTAAATGTATAGAAAGGCAAACAAATGTAAAAAAACAAACAAAAAAAAACGCTAAAATAACAGAAAGAAACAGACACACGTTTTCTCTGTGATTGCAGACTGTTGAAAAAAGGTAATATTTTACATTACACGCAAGGACGTACAACTTTTTTTTTTATTAAAATGCAAATACTTTAAATCTCAATTTGTTTGTTGGAATATATTTATTTTCTTATTTTTTGTCACATGCTGTACATAAAATTGTAAGTGCAAGGATGTGCAATTTAACTATTATCGGATGATATTCGCAGCGAGGAAAGTTTTTCATTAAACACGACTGTGCTTATTGTAGCTTTGTATAATCACAGTAATGTTTGGTGAGATTCAATAGAATTTCGACTAAATATCTAATATCATAATAAAATTAGGTTCTTAAAGTCAGAGAAATTATATATTTTTTACGAAATAAAAAAATAAACTTTATGAATGATACGAGAATTATGGCCTGTACGTTTCTTAAAATACGGAAGGACTTATCATTTACGGTATCGGTGTGTGAAAATGCTATACAGTCATAAGCAAATGACTGTGCTGGAAAACTGTCACTGGCAAAATCTTAAGATATTTTCTATTAATTAGTATTGAGATTACGTGTAACTATATGATCAAAATGATGCTTAGTGAAAACAAGACATATAGAGCAACTAAAAATCATGGAATTGATGCTCGGTATTAATGAAATAGAGCGTATGAACATTTAGCGAGTGCAGACGTAAAAATAATATTTTAAGCTTTCAGTATCAGAACCAGGAACATTCAACTGTGCTTATTGCACCCTGCACCTGTTTGTGATAATGTGATACAATCATTAGCACATGCATGTGCAGGGCGAAATGTTCACTTGCAATGCCGACGGTATCGAATATGAAATCCTGAAAATTCATGACGACAGTTTTGGAAACAAACCGTAGGTATGCAATTCGTCTGTTGGATATACTATAATACCATTATGAAGGCCAATGTTTTAATAATGTGATGTTTAAAACAAGATAAAAGTAACCTGTGTGCTATTTGCCCTTGTATCCTGTATGAGTCATGGGCCCGTAGAATGGTCCCTTCTTTGCCTTTTGGAGAAATCTTGAGAATATGACGACATCAAAATGAAATTATAAATACTACCAGTGTTTTCCATTAAACAGTATTGAGTGTATGTGTAATGATATGATCACATTACTGTTTTGTGAAAAACGAAAAAGAGTATGTACAAATTGTGGACTTTTCAAGTTGTGGAATGAAATATGAAAGGAATTCATAATTTTAAAGATTTGCTTTTGCACTGAACACTGCTGCGATTGTCTTTTCATTGAATGATCACAGTGATGTTTGGTGCAAAACAAAACCTATGTCAACGGATCTTTGTTTCTTCAGAAAAAACATCTCAAACAAGATTTGAGGATAATACGTTGGTAATAATATCACAATTGGGACAGGCCAGTGTATGACTAATTTTATGTTTGAACTAATATAAAGAATATATTTATTCATGGTATGAGAAAGATACAGTCGCCACACATGCCTGTACTGGAAGAAATGAATCACTTGCAGCGCTGTACGCCTTAAAAAAAATGCTGACATCTTCAAGTCATCATTCTGGAAAACAGATCAAAGGAACGAAATAAACATAGTGCAAAACAAAAATTTGTCGACAAAACATCATTCTCATTTTCACACGTAATAAAGGTAAGTTAGTAATATACTATATAAGAAATCAGCAATGAGTTTGTGCAATGAAATGTTTGAGAACATATGTACGTTAATGTACCGTGAAAATACAGCTGTGCTTATTTTTTCCGGTACGTGTATGTGATAATGTGATACAGTCAATAGACTCTGGAGTTTTCCCCGAAGCGTGGACAGTCGGTATTATTGTTCCATTACACAAAAAGGGCTCCGAGTCAGATGTAAACAACTACAGAGGTATTACACTTGTAAGCTGTCTTTCTAAACTGTTTACCTCAGTTATTAATAAGAGAGTTGAAAGTGTCTGCAATGAATATAACATTATTTCGGACGCCCAATTCGGATTTCGAAAAGGACGTTCTACTGTAGATGCAATATTTATACTTCAGTCATTAGTTCAGAACTATATGTTTGAAAATAAACGTCTGTATGTTATTTTTGTCGATATGTTGAAATGTTTTGATTCTATTTATAGAAACGGTCTTTGGTTGAAAATATATAAATCGGGAATTCAGGGTAAAGTTTTACGAGTTGTTAGAGATATGTATAACAATGTTAAATCATGTGTTAAGTCATTTTCTTCATTTTCTGATTATTTCTCATACTCAGTAGGCTTGCGTCAAGGGGAGGTTATGTCCCCTTTGCTATTTTCTCTCTTTGTTGAGGACTTGGAACTTTATCTCCAAGATGATATTAATGCAGGCATAAATTTAGATGATGTTATGATTTTATTACTTTTGTTTGCTGACGACATGGCTATTATAGGTAAAAATCCAACAGAAATTCAGAACCATTTAGACCATTTGTACACTTACTGCAATAATTGGGGATTGCAGGTTAACATAAATAAGACCAAAATTATGGTTTTTCGTAAGCGAGGTGGATTACTGACCTCAGAGAAGTGGACCTACAATAGTCAGCCAATAGAAGTTGTCAGTGATTTTAACTATTTAGGAGTTGTTCTAAATTATACTGGTAGTTTTAATCTTAATCAAGAATATTTAGTTGGTAAAGGGCTTAAGGCCATGAATGTTTTACTTTGTAAATGTCAGGACTATGATTTGAAGCCTAGTACTCTTTGTCAATTGTTTGATGCCTTTGTTGGCTCTATTATCAATTATGGAGCAGAAGTTTGGGGATATACTAAGTCAAAAGAATTAGAAAGGCTTCATCTAAAATTCTTAAAACGTCTATTAAAAGTTAGACTTAATACATGTAATAATATGGTGTATGGCGAACTTGGGAGATATCCGCTTTATATACATAGATATGTACGTATACTGAAATATTGGTTTAAGCTGCAGTCAAGCGACAACATCATTTTAAAATATGTATACAACGAAGCCGTTAGATATTGTGAAAAGGGTTGCACAAATTGGGTATATAATGTTAAAAAGTTGTTAAATGATTATGGTTTTTCAGATGTATTCGAAAATGTGCATGCTTTTGATATGAAATCATTTTTGTTTGTATTTAAATGTAGAATTGTTGACGCTTTTAAACTTAAATGGTACAATGATGTGAACGAAAGCTCTATGATGGATATGTATAGACAGTTTAAAACATCTCTAGTATATGAACCATATCTAAATCTTTTACCTAAATCATTAAGAGCATATGTTAGTAGATTACGTTTATCTGTACACCCTTTGAGAATTCAAACGGGTAGATACGCTAGAAATGTAGAGGAAAGATCTGTAAGACACTGCATGTTCTGTGTTTTAAATGACATTGAGGATGAATATCATTTTGTTTGTGTATGCCCTATGTATAATGATCTTAGAAAAAAATACATAAAAAACAACTATTATATCAAACCATCTGTTTATAAATATTTGAATTTGTTAAAAACGGAGGATAAAATGGAACTTATTAATCTGTCACTGTTTGTCAAAAACGCGCTATCTATACGATCAAGACTGATAAATGATATGTCATAATATATTCATCTCCTGTATACTTATAATGTATGTAATATATTACCAACTGCATTTGTAACAATCTTATTTTAAAAACCACGAGTTTTGCTTTCTGTGGTTTTTGTGTGTATCTAACATATTTTTTCTGCTTATTTATTTTTTGTATAAAATCACGTGACAATATGTATGTGCGATTGTATATATATAGACGATGTACTTTGTATAAGTCTTGAATAAAAAATCTGTCTGTCTGTCTGTCTGTCATTAGCACTTGCCCGTGGTGGGAGAAATGGTCACTTGCAAAACTGGATTTTTTGACAAGAACAGTTTTTCTTTGAACGCGAAACTCAATAAAAGCGGAGTATAGTCCTGATTATCCTCTGTGGACTGCACAGGCTTATCTGTGACGACACTGTGAGCACGTGCATTAAACCCCCTTTTGGCAGAGCGAGGCTCATATGTAAGTATGTTTGGAATTACGTAGTGCAAGTTGAGAAAATAAACGAAGAATCTGCACGCAGCTGTCTTTAGGAAAAATATATGAGCCTCGCCCTGTGAAAAGGGGGTTTAATGCATGTGCGTAAAGTGTAGTCCCAGATAAGACTGTGCAGTCCGCACAGGCTAATCAGGGACGACCCTTTACGCATTAACTGGATTTTTGTCAAGAAGAGTCTTCCTTCAAACGAAAAATACAATAAACGCGGAATGTTTCGTCCCTGATTAGCTTGTCCGGACTGCACAGGCTAATATGGGACGACACTTTACGCACATGCATTAAACCCCATTTTCACAGAGCGAGGCTCATATACATGTACAACACGCACACACGGAATGAGGAAGTGTCTTAATACATCGACTTCATATATCAACCAGTGTGTGTGGTACGGTGTTATATATTTTATCACAAATTTAATAGCACCCACTTCACGAAACGCTCCAATTGCCTGCTTATAAATATCAAGTTTCATAAAATTGGGAACATTAGTGCCTTAGATTACACACGGAAACTAAAACTGACATATTAATAATAAAAGGGCGATACATACTTATATTCAACACTAATTTAGTTTGTATTGTACAAACTAGTGTTTGTTGTTGTTGTTACATACTTAAACTATAACTCAATTATAATTGTATATGAATGTATGTTTGAATGTATGACAATTAGAAGTATTATATAATTATTTGCACTAAAAAAAATAAAAAAAAAATAAAAATAAATAAATAAAAGGGCGATACATCCATGAAAAAAAAACATTGTACCGGAACGACCCAACGACTATGCGCAAGTCCACCCTATAAAGATGCTTGATATAAAGTTCATCACATGCGGATGAGATGTCGCGCAGAAACGAAAAAGTGTGACAGATAGAAGAACGGATATCGAGTAGGCCGGAAACGATTATCGGGGAAATTCGATTCAGACACATGTAAATTCAACTCCCTCAAAATTATAATTCAGAGGACGAACGGACAAAGAGGCGACTATATGCTCCTCCCTATAAGGAATACAAATTGTATCTTATAGTGTATGCTACACATAATTTATGTCATTTGTAATGCTGCTACGCTCGCATACAAAATCACATCCCATAGCGAATTATATGTGTATTTACAAGGATTTATCAAATAACCATCTGCAAAACATCACCCAATATTTGTTCACAGAATTGTCATCATTTATAACACTGTAAGTTGCATATTCAAACCAGCGTGTGCTCACTGTGACAGATTTGTACTTTGTACATTTACTCACGGTAATCTAGTAAATAAACCTTCTTTCTTACTTGCTTTCTTATTTGCTTTCTTATTTTCTTATTTACAAACTGTGTAAATTTAACTACGTATTCATGCGCACAATTACGGATAATGGTATATTTAAACGTTATTCGTGTTAGATGTTCGGATAAATACATTTCAATTTTCTTATAAGTTTTTGTACCAATATCTGCAGCCTTAATTAAATCGTCCCCATGCATTTTAGGCGTAGAATATATACCGGGTATTTGTTGAAAATAAAAAATAAATCGCAATATTAATGTGTCGTAAGACATTTCATAAGCAATGACCCTCTAGTCCAACTCGATAAGATAGCAGTGAGGTAAAACATGTCTTCGGAGATTTTCTAAACACATATCATTTTTTTTATAAATAACCGGAACTCAAACAACATAATAAAAACAAACAAATTTAATTTTGTTCATGCAACATATTTTGTGCACAAACCAAAAATTGCTACTGTTCATGAGAAACATAAAAATAAAAACTCAAACACATTTCAATGCTTTCTTCTACAGCAGCTAAACAATCGCCGAAACCTCGCAGCTAGAGTTGGTGGCTTGCTTGTCGCATGCTTCTGTCGATCGTTTTTAGTTAACCCCTCAGTTTCCCCGAAAGGTGTCGCTTGAGCAGTCCATGCTATCTGCTGGGCTTTTGCATCGATGTTTAACTTGTTGTCATTGTCAAAAGACATGTACACACAGTCCAGACTGTGGCCCCTCTTAACATTTTGACGCCATACCGCGTGCTTGGCATCCGTTGGTCGAGATTCCATATCGGACAAAGACGTAGAACTGTAACTGACATCCGGCGTGGGGTACCTTTGCCGAGGCAAACGTCTGTAGTTTCGATGGGTAACGCTTATAAAGGGGCCCGATGGTGATGATGGTGTTAATGACGCGCTGCACCAAATGACACCGCCTTGTTTAGATCGCAGGCAATCGATGGCGGTGGTGAAATCATCCCAGACCGGGGCGTCCTTGCTACTGCCATATAGCTGAAATGCCTGATTTCAACGAGTGAACTTTGAAAAAAAAAGAGTTTATTGAGCATCGTTTCAACGAGTGAAAAAAGAGAGCTAAACTGTGTCTATTACCTGTTTATATGTTGTACAATTAAAATAAATACAACTTCGCAAGCGATGGTTAAACGCCACGCGTTCGTGTATCATGTCGGCATCAAAATGAAGCGATAACTGAATCAAACATATGTTTATATACGAATACTGTGAAATAAAGTTTCATATAATGTGTGCGTTGTAGTAGGCAATGATTGCTTGGTTGAATTTGCGCATGCAAACTTTTAGCAATCGCGTGATTGTAAATATTTTGGACGCATATACACTTGTCAATACAAGTAATGTACACTGGAAGAACGATATATTTGATGCGAAAATATTTCGATTTTTGCAGTGAAACATATGAAATCTCATTAATGAGTTTAAAGATATAGATTTTAATGGACTAATACAAATCTTTATTTCACCGAAAAGCATATTATAAAACTAAACGAAATGCCACTGAATACGTGATACTTTCGAAATATACGTGCATTCTCTTTAAGCATTTAACCTAATGTGAATGAATTTAGTGTATCGGTTAAACACATGCACCTCACGCGGAAGACCCAGGCTTGTTGTAATTTATCAAAATTATCACTCGTATTTAATATTGGCAAATATATATTCGAACATATTTCAAGATACAGAGACATACATCAATTCAATATTTAAAAATAAGTATTCCCTAAATATGCTATATAGCATAAACCTTCAACATGAATTTTATATTTTCCATTAAACATTATCGCAATTATTTGAAACTCTATAATCAAAGTAATGTTTTGTGCAAACACGAAAAATAGAGCTTCTCAATATCACGGAATTAATGCTAGTTACTAATGTTATAGAGCTCTTGAACATATCGCGGGTGCAGACGTAAATTTTTCTTTAAAGCTTTCAATTACAATGAGATGAACATACAAAAGTGCCTATTTCTCCCGGTACCTGTATGTGAGAATATGATACAGTCATTAGCACAGGTCTGTGCAGGGAGAAATGGTCACTTGCAACACCGACGGTGTAGTATATGAAATTCTGAGCAATTCATGGCGACCGTTTTGGAAACAAATCGTGGCACGCACTTTTCTGTTGCATATATACTGTTATGGCATAATCAAGGCCAATGCACGAATAATGTGATGTTTAAAACAATATCAAATAACCTTAGTGATATTTTATGGAAACGTATATGGTACACCCTGTTGCTGTGATGATGTCAAAATTATATGAAGGCATGATATGAAAAATGTGTCATGGCATACAAAAATAACTAAACGTGTCGACTTAAACTACGATGGCAAGTTATTTTCACAAGAGCATGACGCCAAAAATTATGTTGATTTGTCGACTTAGTATAAGATTTCAAGACTTAAAGAAACCGCATGTTGGCATAACATCCAAAATCTCTGACGATATTTTATTCTTTAGCCGTCCTGTAAAGTTATGAAAATTAATGTAGTTACATTGGAATTACCTTATTACAAATCTGACCCGACCTGACCGTATTCAATTTTGACCCGCCAAAGATGATACAACCCCGGAATAATTATCGGGATAGTAATTCCTGTCACCGTCAGCTAGAAATATACGACAAAGAACATAAATAAAACAGAATACCAATGCACAAAATATATATGGTATACCAAAACTCTATCATTGAAAACAGTGTCGTGTCCCGATCCGAGCCATTCACAACAGTCCGAACATAGTAGGCGGCAGGTTGTCAAAGTGTTTATTGCGTGACGTCATCCCCGTACCAAAACTGATCTTGTATTCGCCACACATTCAAACCTGCCTCCATCTTACATTTACAAACAATTATGCAGAATATCTACAAAAACCCTTTAGAATATCTACAAAACCATTCAACTTAATAACCATACTTCAATACAAAGTAAACCATATTGAAATGGCTAAATCTCTTTGCAAATTTGGAAAAATCTATACCAAACTTTTGACATCGCACTTCCGAGATTATTTACTTACTGACACACCGCTGCTTCCCACAGACGCGATGATCATGGCAATCTGAGCATGCGGAAGTGTGATGTGCGCAAGTGCGCCTCTTGATGGCTAACCTGACGTCACAGGACTCGGAACAACCTTCCAAGATAATCCACTGCTTTCGCCAGCTGCTTGATAACGTTACAGTTTGAAACAACGGCAAGCGACATCAAGTCCTCAACTGCATCATTTCGAAATAAAAAAACTTCACCTAAATTTATTGACCAATGAGGTTTTTATGCTCCCCATATATATATATATATATATATATGGGGAGCATATAGTTGCCAGTTTGAACTTCCGTTATTCCTTCCGTCACACTTTTGTCACAGTTTCTCATATCGACTTCAATATTTTACCGATCTCTTCCATATTTGGCATGTAGGTACCTTGCACGGACCTCTACCTTTTAATGAGGTTTGAGGTCACTGGGGTCAAGGTCAAGGTCACCGAGGCTAATAATAGATTTTCTCAAGGTCACATTTTTTTATATTTTTTTTCACACAATTAACCCATATATCGACAAAGCATCATTGGGGAGCATCCATTAGTTTTACTGATATCCTTGTTTAGCATAGCTTTCATGACATCACTTTGTTTTTTAGAAATAAAACGAATATAAAAAGTCCACAGTCGTCGAAACTTAAACTCTATTTAAAACGAGACTTTCTTTACACACTTTAAAGTGGTTTCCACTGGTTTGCGGTATTAATACATCAAATGCGGATATCATAATGATTGTGAGAAACTTTCAATATATAAGATTTTTCTAAACATGTTTTAGGGATTTTATGTTCGATTCCTCACTAAACCTAATATGTTTATCATATTTTGCGGCACTGAAATTCTGTATTATACTATCATACTCGGTGCTTTACACACATACACCAAAAGTTTTACTGTCATCACAGTCTCCTGCTATATCCCCGTAACGCCTATAACGCGCGCCATGAGGTGGGTCGCTGGCCATATGAAAAAGAATCCCGGTACACACGATAAGATACACTCACTCATGTTTAAAATACTGAACAATTCGCAAATCGAATATTCAAAGGAAGCACAGGAACATAACACCTCACTTATGTAATTTACTACTAATCCTTCATACCGCAAATATCGCCACAGTTGATGGCAACGGGGCGGAATTGGTCACGTGGACGCTCTGCAGTATGACGTGTGAGAATGGAATGCAGGCGCGTACACGCACCTACACAAACCCACCACCTAGCAAGGGTGGCCTTAACTGCACCGAACCGGATGTTGACTCGAAATTGTTAAACCAAATCAGCTTTGTGTAGGATTAGAGTGTTTCGATTAGGATATTTCATAATGTTAACCAATCTCTTTAATAATTCCATGAAGTCATTCTATTGAAGTAGATTCAAGCAGGGCAGGAATATATATTTGTCCAAAGTACTGGTAAGCTAGTTAGAAAATGGTGAGTTTGTTAACTGACCGCCGTGGTACAACTAAAAGACCGTTGAACACGACAAAAATCCAACTAAAAAACAAACCAAACAATTTAAACCATTTATAATAATAATCTGCGAAGGTAACGCATTAAGACAACACATTGATACAAAGTCTTACAAACAGTTTAACAATGGTAATCTTATTTTCAATGAGGCTTTCAAACAACTATGTAATGTATAATGCATATTTGAATTATCATACGAACATGTATGTATTTGTTGATAAGAATATATATTATATACAAACTACTCACAATGGGTATTATAATAACTGAATTAATACAATAAATAAATACATTAGTAAGACTTTGACGGACATAAGAGTACTGTAACAGGGTAAAAGAAGTGTCATAAAAAGCAAGTTTATTACATGACTTTTCTTATATTATTAATTTCTCGTTCAAAATTGAAATGGTCTCAAGGAACAATTATTTATTTACAGAAAGAATAAAGAATATATATATATTATATATATTAGAAATTTGCCAACATGGTACAAATGTATCGACATATAAATCATTTATTTTTATTTTCTAAGTATACGACAGCTGGTAAATCGGTAAACGAGATCGGGTTGCTTTGTCAGCTGTGATGTGGGACCACACACGAGATAAATAACCTGTATCAATCCATTACCAGACTGACTTTTGGATAAGTTGTATGGTAATGCCAGCAAACATGCGATATGCCATAATGACCCCGGCAGCGCCAGAAGTAAGCTTCATATGTAGATTTTAAAATGACACATTATGGGTGATTAATATGAAGGTATTGACCACTTGTATTACGCAAAAAATCATACACTCTGTACCTTTTAACTGATGGCGGATGGGCGTGTTGGGGTTCGTGGTAGTCCATATAAACGGACTCCCAGAGCCTATGATAATTTTTGCTATGACGGCTCTGGGAGTCCATATGCACCCATTCATAAACATGGGTGCAAAATTTAATCAACAATGCAAGGGTTAAGGAGCACTGAAACTGCAAGAACTTATCAACGTTTACCTGTCTTAACCACAAACTCATGCAAATGGTACCATTAAAGCAAGAAATAATTGCTTTTTATTGACTTTGTTTATCTTTCGCACGATGTATCCACCATCTTGGAAAAGGGCGAAAACTGACCCAATATCAGTAAGGTCGCACTACACCAATATTTTGCGCATCGGGTTATGTGATGGAGCCTATGATAGTCGACAACGATGTGGTATTCGGTACAGAATACACTGTTTCAAATTTAAACATAAAATGTGTTGGAACATCGTCGTGTTTTTATAGGGTGCATGCAAAGGATAAAATCCGTAGGTTGCCATTCAGGTAAATTTAACATGCTTATGAAGTTTATTCATTATTTTCCTCAATTTGTCTCGACGACGTCTGTTTTGTGAAGCGCACGGATTCCGTGCGCTGAACTGCACCCATGTTTATGAAGGGGTGCATATGGACTCCCAGAGCCGCCATAGCAAAAATCATCAAAGGCTCTGGGAGTCCGTGTATATGGACTTGGGTTCGTGGCAGAGCTGTTCAGTCACAAGTGGAGGGGCCACAACCTGAGAAATAGGAACTGTACAAAACCGAGTCCGACAATATACGGCAAGGATTGTGATGGTGGCTTTACATATTTCGCTACGTATCTTTACACACCATGTAAGTAAATGTGTATGGTAAAGTATTTGTCAGATATTCAGCCCTAAATGACTCATTACGTTTGGGATTGCGCTGTATTGCAAGATTATGAATATTTTGGAAGTATTAATACTTTCTACATTGCCTTTTTTTGAATGTGCGATATTATGTTCACTTAGCAAATAAAACTAATCGCTGTTTTCAATTTATCTCGCATTGCCATATCCTTCTGGGTTTAACGTAACATCGGAAATATCGTCCGTTCGTTTATCACGAAGTTGCACCAGCGATGACCAGTCATGTGACCGGATACATGAATGGTAGAATTCGACCGTTTTATATTAAGTGCACCAAGTATGGACGATCTGCACAGCCAATATCCATAGCGTTAAAACGCGCACATAATTCACAAAACATGTAAAACAAAACATATGTTAATATCGCAGTTTATGCTGCAGTATGTAAGGTGAGATCTGAGGACCCGGAGTGTCATATAGCACTCCAACCTAATTAACTTATTATAATTGGCACGATCTTTCTTATTATAGTTACAATTTCTAGCTATGTAGCTTTTAACGATAAGGTATCCAATTTTGGTGTGAGTTTGTGCTGTGGGTGGAAAAAAAAGGACTGGCGGAGTATGGTGACAACCGACCAAGCTCACATGCGCCGTGAACGAGGAATAAACCAGATCGCCTAGGTAAGGGGGGACATTCTTACAAAATGTCTTTATCTAAATATTCATGCGCCAACTATTCACTTTCAAATACTCTTCATTTCTTGAATATGATTGACATTAAATAAATCGAATATAATAATATATACATATATATATATANTTTGATTATCATCGGTCAAACTTGCCGGTCAGCGAGAAAACAAAAAAGTTTCTAATTAATTATGTTTGCGTTCATTATTCATGGATAAAGGATGAGCGCTATTTGACGCCTCTTACTAAAGGCGCAGAATCGTGACGAGTTTTGTCTATGCGGTGATTGTCAAAGGGTACTCGTTTAAGCAGTGAAATGCACACGTGCGTCTCATGAACGACACCAAATTCAAACATTCTAGCGATTCTGTGTTACTTGACCACAATTCAATTTTAAGGCGAGGAGGTTATCGCAATCGGATTGCCATTATATCCATCTGCTCATCTCTCCGACTGTCCGATTGCATGTTTTTGAGTTATGTACTTAAAATAAAGCACGGCCCAGAGAAAATGAAGTTTTATAAAAGCAATTGTCTATTTGAGTGGATTGTTTTATTTATTCAGGAACTGTTTGCTGCACGTTGAAAATAATTGCCTAAAAAATTGTCTTTAAAACAAAGTGTATTCGTAGGTCATTGTTTGCTGTACTCTAGTTTTGGCGTTTATTAATAGGTTGACATACGTCTTATCAGTCCATTTAAAAATAAAGTACGTTAGACGAATAATGTAACCTTGAACTGTTTATGCGGAACAAAGTGCGCACTGCTTCACCATTAATTGTACAATATGTCCATGGATTGTTGTTTTTCTGACCGACTCTTTAAAACAAGAAAAGTATGTTCCATTTTCTTTAATAAATCGTCCGAAGGCAGCTAAAATTCCGAATGAATAACGATACTCGAGAGATTGCCCTTTGTATTAGTATATAATTGTATAAACTAAACATGAAACGCAAGTGTTTAAAAACTTTTGAAACATCTTACAGTCTTTTCTATAATCCGGGACCCGACTCATTAAATTTCATGCTACAATATTTTTATTACGATACATCTTTGGAAAAAAAACGTATTACCAATACTTATGACTGGTTTATTTCAGTACGTATAATTACATAACAATATATATCTTTACGACACAAAGTGAACAAGCATGTTTATTTAGATTTAACTGAAAATTCAGTCGTCAGTTAAATGTGTCGTCAAATATTTGATACAAGGCCCAAGGTAGAAAGTACAATTTTCGTTTTGAAGTCTTCTTGTGCATATTCGCAGATAATTTTATAACACATTTTAGACGTAACTTTACAACGGCTGAATATCGCATTAGTTTATATGATTGATATTGAAATGGTATGAATGTCTACATATCAACCAATAAATTCAAGTCAGGATCTCGAGGAAAGCATTTTTAGTCAAATAATTTGAAATGCATTTACAAGATAATATCAGATACCTCATGTTTCTAATGGAAACAATACGCGGACAATTTGAGTTTTACGTAATCGTCTTAAAGTTGTTTTAGTTTTGACTTGGAAAAACCAAAACTAACATTTATTTCATGAAAAAAAGTACACAAAGTAAAAATAGAAATTATCTATACTTAAATACAGTGTTTGGTGGAAAACAATTTATGGTTTAAAATCCAAAATGGCATTAACACAAAGATAAAAAAGATAAGAAGTAAGAGGTGTATCTAAATTGATCTCGTTCCAAATAGCTCGTTGAAAATTTCACGATTTGTACTGCAAAGCGGTACGCTTTCGTCAAACGAATATCGTATGTTTTTTTCTTTGAGTACTTGATGACGAAAGCAACATCCAATTAATAAGTGTTTGTCGAGGCCTGTTTGCTATCGACTCGTTGCTCTTGTTCGATTTCATTGATATTGTTTTACTTTGTAACACCATTAACATCCACGCATTCCGGTACATTCGTAGATTGACATGTCAAGTGTATACTAGTATATTAAAATTTCTTATTTGATCCATTTGCTACTTAGTGGTCAGATGACGAGGACGACAGCAGAAGCATGTATACAACTATATTTAATTTTAAGTAAACGTCCATGATAGCAAATATTATACCAATATAACGGTACATATTATTGCACTTAAGGTTAGCGCGTGTTTAAAATTCGTCATACTGCTATGTTACATCATAGTCATAATAAGGTAACCTCGAGATAGAAGAATTATCTTTACCCATTTATGCCTAGTGGACTCCCCCATCATTCTTAATTGGATCAATTTATTTAAAAAATTAGGGATGTCTAGTATATTTATTTCTATATTTTGAATATTTCTTACAGAAATTCCTTTAAGCAAACAGCGCAGACCCTGATGAGACGCCGCATCATGCGGCGTCTTATCTGGGTCTACGCTTTTTGCCAAGGCCTTTTTTCTAGACGCTAGGCATAAATGGGTAATGATTGAATTCCGTCGTTTTTGCCTTCATGCGATTATGAACGCAAAGGCCATAATGGCAATTACTTGATGCGCGCATTATATTTATTGTAAGTATTGCTTGTAGTTAGGGAAAGATAAAGTGCAACATATCATTGTAATGTGTGGACCTAGCTTGGGATTGCATAGTTATTTAAACTCAAGTCAATTAATTGGTTAAACGTTGAATCTAGTTTTGTGACATGGACAACTTTTTGTTGTTATTTATATTGTATTTTGTTTAGATTAGCATATACAGGTGTAACTCCTCGTAGTCGACAGTTGTCACGTATTCCGTTTAGTACCTCATCGAATGTCGCATTTCGCTTTTCGAAGTCGTCACGCGATAATTAACATGCCGTATGATACGATACTCGACAACCATAAACGACACACTAAAGAGACCACTGGCGATCAAATATCGATGCAAAATGTATTGTCAAAACCTAGCGCGACAATCCGACAATATAAATTTTCCAATGTCGTTTGTCGTTTTTGATTGTCGAATGTCGTAAATATTGTCGAATGTCGTAAATATTTTTCAATATTTCTTATATTATAAATTGCCATTATAAATTGGCAATATCAATTAGCGTTCACTTTCAATATGGGATTTGTGTCTTACTCCATTAAGAATAACTAATGTGTTGTAGGTTTTTTTAATTACAATTTTCTCATTTATCTGCTTGTGTTGAAACAATTAAATAACAACAACTGATATGAAACATCGTCCGTATGGACGTTAAATAATTCGTTTATAAACTATTCAATCTCAAAACCCTACATGTAAAAGTGTCGTTTCGGTTGACACAATGCCACAATCTGGCTGTCCACGGATTCTTTCCAAATATGTAAAATATAAGATCTGCATCACATTTACATCATCGATATCGTGGTTAAGTGAGGTTAAAACTAATATACAGTATTTTAGAGTATTTATTAACATACAATGTCTCTAAAACATATCAATTAGAAAAGCACAGGTTTTTGCTTCGCTGACAGGCAAATAAAATGCATTTAAGCTTTGCACCTTTAACATATTTGAATGAACATATCATAGATTTTGTTAGTTTTTTTTCATTCTTAAGTACGGTAGTGGGNGGGGGGGGGGTCTAAAGATGTTGTATGTTTGGTTTAAACGTTTAAAATTAGCTAGCTGACATCATGGTTTTCTGTTTTTAATGATATCTACAGCTCTTGGACGAGAGCTCCCGTAAATGTATTCCAAGAATCGTTGTTGGCTTCGTGTACATATGACGACGAGGATCCCATTAACACCCACACGTGTTCATTTCTAGATAACTTCACTGAAGTGGAAACAGACGTGCATCCGTAGCTGCCATGGTAGTCACGAGTTGTTGTCAGACGCGTTACTGGACTCATGCTGGCACTTCCCTTTTCAATGTAGAAAATTACTGTATTGCTTGACACCACGCATATGTGGGCTGTAAAGTAGTAGATTCCGTCCACCGGAGCTGTGAAATGGCCTGAAGTTGCATTGTATGCGTTTCCCTCATTGGCGACAATTGTTGAAAACGCATTCACAGAATTTGACAAAACGTTTAGTCCATGGGCGTTAAAGGCAATTACATGACCTGAAAAGCAAACACGAAAAAAGGTCAAAACAGCATATGTAAAAACAAAACACAACCAAAACAAAGAGATTTTACGAACATAAATAAATCCATTTGACAGTCTCACTAGTAGTTAAATCGAAGTTATTATCATATCATCTCATCATTTTTATCCATATTAAACCCGCGCCCAGTAATTAAATTACTTCAAATGTTATTCTTTTAATTCCCCCACTTTCAGATGGGTGTTGAAACATTACACAAATATTAACTACGTGTGATCTGGCGAACATCTACATTTTATTCATTCGACATAATCGGATTTATCGCCCTTTTTTAAGCAATAATATGATATTTAAGACTTTTGTCGTGCGTAGCTCGAAAGCTTTTGCTGCTACAGTTATGCAAATTTACGAAAATATTACAAGTTACCAGCAAAGGGACTTGCGCAAAAAAACATAATATCAAGTGGCACAAATTAAGCATTTTCCTGTTTCAAATTAACTGATTATGTTTTAATGTCCGTGTTCAACCCTTATTTTAAGATATTTCTGGTTTGTACAAGATTAATTTTGTCTATCTAGTTGATTTATGTGTCTATATGGCTCATCATTTATAATCAATGCATGATGAAATTTTACATTGGTTTTCTTTCTAAAATGAATGCTACTATGTAAGTGATTATAATTTAACACATTTCATCTGAAAGTACCTTGCATGCATTTGTTTCCTTATACATACGTGCTTAATAGTGGATACTTACATGGTGTGTTGACACAGACTGTAAAATCTTTGTAGTCGCCTTCACAAGCCTTGCCGTAGGCGGAAGGACTTGGATTGGTACATGTTCGGTGTCGTAATTTGGAGCCTATTCCGCATGTTGCAGAACAGCTTTCCCACGCGGCCCAGTTTGTCCAGCCACCATCTAACCAGAAACAGAAATCATCCAATATTTCGGTCTAGCAAATTGCATTAATTATTCAAATGTATATTCGCATCACTGAACATCTTTCGTGAATACTATCTTTTTTAACTTACTTTTTTCAAAGCACGGGTCATTTATGCAAACTTTATGATCGCTTGCATCGCCATAACAATTATCCCCAAATCGGTCTGGTCTTGGATTGGTGCAGGTTCTTGTCCTTTCAATGAGTCCGACATCGCACGTGAGTGAGCAAGCTGACCACGAAGACCACTCTGACCAGTTGCCATGAACTGAAAAGTACTATATGCGATCAAAATATGTTTGTATTAAAACATGTGAGAATTCATGAATTCTCTAAACAGTGTCGTTTGTGTTCTGTTAGCTTCACTTATACGCTTATGCCTCAATTAGTGATTACTGAGACTTACGTGAAAAAATAACAGAAAGGCAATCAGATCAAAATAACTACCATAATATGTTTTGCCATTAAAATGGTGCAAGTCGTTTCGTTAGTGTTTTAGTAATGAAAATCAAGGTGTCAGTTAACTCACATGGGTTAGGCCATACATCTATATCAAAGACCTGATTTATAAAGCATACATCGTTTAATTATTCATACGATAAAACAAATGTATGATTTTTTCTTTGGAAAAACGAAATCGAGTTTTCAGTCTACTGTTTTTTTTTTGTGTTTTTTTTTTAATAGTATGGGATAAGTGCGTCGTGCTTTTTATGTTTGTGTTTAAATTATTAAATATTATGATGAATTAGTGACACACATTTTATTAAAATAAGCAACTGTTGATATTTACTCGAAGCACCATAAATATATTTAGCATTTAAAAATAAACAACACTCGTTTGTCAAAACCAAAGAGAAAACAACTCTAAGAAAACACAATTTGGAAATCGTCTTTTAATGGAGACTGTTCTGTACGTTTGTTCGCATTGAGAGCTTCGCCGCCTTTAAAGCCAGATTGTACAAATACTCGGTTTCGAGTCTGCCATATGCTATAATTTGTTCATGGCAGGATAAAAAAAAGATAAGAGAATCACAACTCAAAGGTTATGTACACATATTTTAAATGTAATACCTGGACAAAGCTGTCTGGAGCACATTTTCGAGTCAGTGGCCGATCCACTGCAATTAAGTCCACCGTTGCTAGGTGACGGGCTGGTACAGGTTCGTGTACGTGCATGTGTACCATCGTCACACGTCACGCTGCAGGGCGACCATGCACCCCACTCTGCCCAGTTGCCGTCAACTAAATGTAGATTAATAGACACACATAAAATTAATTTACACATATGTATTTGTGTAATGTTGTAACTTTGATAACACATCTTTTCGTCTGTCATAACATCTTAATTGCTTTGCTAATATAACGTCCAGATTGCAGACCGGAATTAATCTGTTCGATCCCCAGTCAGGGAGTGTTCTTAAGATCTTCAAAGACACCAAGCACTTGCCATGAAACAGTATTATATATACAAACCTCAGACGTGTAATGCATTTAGGCGCTCAATAATGATAATACTATTATTAATAATAATAAATCAGTTTCAACTTTTAATGGCACAAATTACTTGATAAATGATTTTTCTTTATTTCCGGTGCAACGCGAGCATAACTATTTCGTTTACAGTATACAGTAATAATGCATACCTCTTACCTAGATTGCAAAGGCCACAAAACCGCGGACAGATAGATTTTGCGTGGTGAATGTCTGAGCACACGTTTATAATAGAGTTCAGGTGGGCACAATCCATGTTTACATCGTCAATGCAGGCAGATGCTAAATTTGCAAAATTAAAGGTAAATGATCTAGCACTCGGATTAAATCGATTCGCATTAGTCATTGTATACTAATGTTGAGTGATGTGTACAACACTGCAAGTATCGTTTTTATAACGCTCAATACTTTATAATAATAATTAAAATAGATTTACATGTTTTAAGCACATTGATCCAAAAAAGTATCGTAAGTAAACGTGCGTTATTTATTGGTAAAAAATATCCCATATTTTAAAATATTTACCTTACGAATACCCTTATCTTAAGCGTGCTTAAGATAACATATTGAACTCGTTAATGAGTGGATACATTTTTTTTGCTGTAAATGTTTTTAAATTAATAATCGTCCAGGAAATTCGTTAGAAAGCTCACCAAAGACTCGCTTGCAAACAAAATTCCGGAACTCGTTTATTTAAACACGATATGAAATGACAACTCTAGTCAGATTCTTTACAGTACTAGTATTTTCTTTAAATGCATGATACACACGTTTTCGGTGCGCGCATAGTTGCTCGTTACAGCCATCTGTACTGCAACATTCATGGCAAACGGACTGTTGTCTGGTCTGAACTGAGCGACCGATGATACTATTGTGGCCCACATTGCACATCTGCCGTTTTGGTTGCAGTAAAAAAAAGACAAAAATGTACACGCCACACAAACTTGAATGTTCGAAACTGTAATAATAATACAGTGTTAACACAACATAGTACTAACGCATTTGTTATCATTAATACATACAGAACATTTTTGCCGAGCGTATGTATTAAACGATTAGCTGGTGTTATACCGCAGCACAAACTTAAATCTTTAACGACGCAATAAAAAATTACCCAGCTAGCCATTGTATTTATTGAATAAGTATAAATAGCTAGTACTTAGCATAATTAATCTCAATGTCGACTGGTTATCACAGATTAGAAAGCAGCTTTTATAATTTATATTTTCAACATGTGTGATGTATAGCGCACTAGCAATGCCGACAGGAATGACACAACCCGGCAAGAATGCCACTATAATAGCGGGCACTTAGTTTTGTATGCTCTTAGATAACAGACTTAATAAAACAATATTACCATAAATGGTGTTATGCGTGTTATTAGTACATTAAATGGCGTGTCTTTAATTGTATAACAGAGTGTAATTGAAGACTAAGACTACAATATCATGTATTAAATACGCGATAGGAACATTAAAACCTATGCAATTTAATGGCATCCTTAGTTAAGTAAAATTGGGTATATTCTTACCTGATTGTTCTGGCAACCCATGTTGAAGAATTCGTCGTTGCCAAAGTGGTTGGTTTGCAAAAAGCAGGACTAATAGGGGAAAAAAAAACATTGCGAAAGTCATGTTTATATTATAGATGGGTCGTACCGGTATTGATTGTGAGTATAGAATGTAAAAGTGAATTCATTATATATACGGAACACAAACCAGAAGACCGCCTATTGATAAGATAGTCATAAATATTTAAGTCAATTTTTTTATTGTACCCTACCTCACCATGTGAGCACAGAGTTGTCGTTGCACATGCCTGTGGGTCGGAAATGTTTGTACAGTTGAAACACTCTAGACACTCTGAAATGTTTAAAATTAAATGAAACATGACATAGATACGTATGATGAAGATGAAAGCTTACAAGTATGCGCTTTTAAATGACATGTAAGAAAATGCTCTTTCTATTTTCATGTTACGCACATGCATAGTTATGTTGAAATATTATAATATGAATATTATGCATAATAATATTTTAATATTTTAAACAATCACATACCCGTGACTCCTACGATACAAATTGTCACCAAAATTACTACAAAGCCTGAAAAAAGAATACACATGCATGTAAATGTTATAACCATTTCCGAAAAAAAAGTATACATAGAGCCACCTTAATAACCACAAAACCTGGACAAAAGTATGCACATGCATGTTATTGTTATTCTCATTTTAGATGGCTGCTTAAATAAATATAAATTGTATATGTAGTAATTCATCGGCATTGTAACTGCTGTCGCTTATAACTGCATAGCTACCTAATTAGCCCATACTTACAAATGTTCATTGTAGATAATGTCTAGATGCCGTTTGAATCAAAGACAAATTTGCTTGTCACGGAGGCTCAATTTATAAGCAGAAATTCCGTTGGTACAAATAGTACGTGGGAATTTAACGGTTGTGTTTATTACAGCTTGTTGGAACAAATAGAACATGGGAATTTAACGGCTGTGAAGTTCCCTATTCGTCTCGAGCGAATCAATATGTATAACCTTTTAAAGGGACTTGTTCATAGATTGATGCAATGCCAATTTGGAGACTTTTCGTTACCTATTCAAACTAAATGAGCAATGTAGTCCAGGGCGCTTAAATACAAACACTGAAAATACATTTACATTTAAGAATTATCGCCATTTCCTATAAATTAAGAGTTACAAAACGCGAAACGATCGAACAATTTTTAGTGTTTCTATCCTGTTCTTTAAATTTTGGGACAACACGCGGATCGCCCATATAAGGTTTAAAATGCAAAAATCAAACTAATCATCTTGAAGGCCGAGATGTTAATGGAAAAAACTTAAAATCCTAAAAGATCCCGGTCTAATCCCGGTTGGTTGATTAAGTTTATTTGCTTGCTTTTTCTTTCTTCGATGTGTTTTATTTTAAATATTTGAGCTCTCAAATTCCGATGTTTAAATCTATCATTTTAGGCATTCAATCACAACTATAAAAAGCAAATATCTTTGAAGTGTGAACGAATTCAATTTAGATAAAATGTACATGGTTGGCTTTCAATCGTGCTAAGCGAAACTCTGTAAAGGGACGGTAATATTACATTACTTGAAAAAAAGTTCATATTTTCAGTATATTCGGTAATAAAATTTCGCGATGTGTTATCGAAAGTACATCGCGAAAATAGGTGATATAACGATATACACACTATAAATAATGCAAGTAGATTGATCATTTTATATATAAAAAATTATACAATATACTACGCATGAACAATTTGCATTCCTGGGTTAACAACGTGACGATGATGATCAATCTACTTGCGTTATTTATAGTTAACTGGTAGTTACCTGGTATGCATACCCAGTAAAAAAAAAGTAAAAAAAAAAAACATTTTTCAAGTAATGTTATAAACCAGTCTTGATATTTTAATCGATATAAACTAATAATTGTACAAAAAAATCGGTATTTTAGAACTTTTCTTTTTTCGTAATTCGTGGTTTACAGGCCCTTTAAGATGAAAGATTGATTGTAGGAATTATTATGAAAGTAAAATAAAAACCTGAAATATTTGCATTTAGAAAATGTTTGTGATATTTGTTTTATCAAAATGCTTGCACATACACACTAAATTAATATCAACATAAACCATATTGTATTTAAACGTGCGTGCAAGACAATATAATTATATTTGTTAAGATCTTATTTTCGTTTCACAATTTCCTACGAGCTTGTTCTGATTACACTACTTTTAGTTGAACTATTTTGATACTAAGGTATATGTCGATGAATAAGGACATTTGTCATGTGCTCCAGTTCTTCGTTACAGAACATCACGAAATTACCAAGTATTCCGAAAATGACTTTCTTCTGGATAGGTCATCATGACTTTCCTACTTTTCCGTAAATGGCTATAATATTTATAACATGACTAACAGACGTGATTCTGATAGCACTATCTAAAATTGGCAAGTTCAACAACATCGGTTTCTAGTTCAGACACGAAAAGAGAATATTAAAGCGAGCAGAGTACTTGTTACGTTAATGTGTGCGTGTTTTTGCGTGTATACGTGTGTGTGTGTGTGTGTGTGTGTGTGTGTGTGTGTGTGTGTGTNATTTACATACACGTTTATATAAATGCATGTATTACGTTAGTACCAGAGAACAATTAGTATAAGCGTTACTGACGCTTGTTTTCTAATGCAGTTTTAATAATATTTTTTATTATTTTGTATAGCATGTTACCATAATTTTTAGCATAAATAAATCTCTAGAAATATTGACCACAAGACGATCGTCAATAGTGTTGGGTATCCTTGTCCATGCGTATTTCGAAGAATAATTTAATTTAATTATAAGAATATTGACACACTTCATCCTTATGATGTAAAATTATGCATTTTACATAGCTTAGGAAATTCTCCAAATTCAGGGCGGGCTTCACTTCGAGTGCTTTCGAATCATCTGACCAACATATATATTTTTATTAGTATATTTTAACAGATATCAAGTAAAGAAACAATGAAGTATATCAAAAACAAGTGTATAATATAAGAAAATCTGAAAAAGTTTTTATATAATTTCACTGGCGTTGGGTTAGGCAAAAAAATGTTTCCACGCCAGTATTAAAGAGAAGGGGATCGACGTATGTGTTTCTCTTTCCGGTTCATATTATATGCACACAATGGTAACATTCTATTGCTGTTTTATCTGCGGCAGATGTGGGTCATATAACTTGTCCAAACTATTTCAAATAAAATGCGTCTCAACTAGAATGTGCCCTCGTTGCAATCACCGTTTTGTTGCATGACTTATAAAAGTAGGTTTGACACGTTGTCTTAATTTAGCAATAGACGTGACATTTCAAGGGCAAAGCCTTTCGGTACTTTCGGTGCGTGGTCATGACTTTCTGATTATAAAACCAGTGTTGTTTCCTGTGAGCGTTAATTTTGTCAACTAGAACAGACGAATCATGTATCTGTGTAAGTACTGATATATCAATATAATTCAATCGAAGTATTATTTGAACAATGTAATTATTTTTATAAACATTTTAAAATGCAATGTTTCTTCTTTGGCTTTCTTTGATATAACAAAAAATAAAAATTGCGTTATGTTGTTATTGTTAGCGGCTAGCTCAGTTGGTTAAGCGCTCACCAGTCTCCTCTTCCTTTAATTAGGACACATGTAAGTTTCAGGTATAAGTACGTGCATATAGTACTGAAAATCAAGATTGCATATGAACAGAGTGAATGAGTAAAATGGACTTCTTTCGGTGTGAACTTATTGATTTTTCCATTCTACAACAATCTTGTTAGTAGTTACGTGTCGAAGAGATAGAACACGACAATAGGAGTGTAGATATGAACTTATTGATTTTTCCATTATATTACAATCCTGTTAGTTTGTACGTGTCGAGGAGAAAAAAACACGATAATATGAGTGTAGATAATTTGAATGTTTATCAACGCGTGCCTCATGCAAACGGGCTTTGGGATGAGACGAACTCAAGGGTAACTTTGATTATGTTAATACTTTTCAAACATAAATGCACATTCGGCTAGCCATGCACACTTCAAATGGATCAGCACATGTATCAAAATTTATACTTACACGGATGCCCCGATACCGAAAGAATGACCTAATGAAGGTTGTACATACAAATGGTGCGATGACTCACAATGACACATAGATGTGTCTAATTATGTGTAGGTAGTTGCATACTTTTGCACTCAAAATAGCATTTTAAAAGCGTTCTTTTTCACATTTTTGAGAATTAAACATTCCATAATGTATATTGTTTAACAACAAAAAACAAAGACACACAATATTCGTGAGGTTGACCTCTAAGAGTCCGAACGGTGCCACTTTCATGGCCTTACTTACTGCATTTTCAGGTGTTGTGCTCACGCTGCTGGTATGTTTTGGTATCCACGTGTCAGGTATGTTAAATGAAAACTATTGTATGCCCACTTGTAGAGATAGTTGGTGAATCTGCATATAAAAGGCGAGCAAACGAGCTATACGTTTATAAAAGTATATAAGTAGCACTTGAAGAAATAAGTAGTTTTTATATGATGCTGTGCCGTGCTTTTCTGTGCCGTATGGTGTCGTGCAGCGCCGTGCTCAGTCGTATCATGTCGTGTCGTACCGTGCCACGCAATGTCATGGCATGTCGTTTATCGAATTTTTATGTGTTATCACTGAATTTGTTTCAGAAAGCCTACAATGTTTCAACTGTCAAAATATCAATGATCCCAAATCATGTACAGGCACGGTGCAATGTGTAAACAACCAGGTAAAACCATTTTTCAATAATTATTTGTTAATTGTATTCATATTAGAAAATACTTTGAAGTTTAACTTGTTATTTTTAAATTAGATAAGTTTTAAACCTTATACAAGAACATCATATGTGTAAATCTTATCCAGAAATAAACAGAGTTATCAACTGGATTTTGACAGGCTTTATGAAGTAATTAAGATTTTATACAATTGGCCACTGTTCATTATTCATAATTAAATTTCAAAGAATTAATATATAGGTTATTGCACGTTGCATTCTGGTTTTACCTTCAGTCCTTCATTGCCTTCGGTTTCGTGTATTTACCTGCATGAGTAAGGTTATTTAATAGCAGACGAAAATTAGTTTATTAAGTTAAATAATATCACAGTGGGATATGACAACACGCGAGTAGTTATCTGAGTATAGTAAATTGATGTTCATATTATGTAAGACACTTGATAAGTTCTTTTCTGTTTCTGAAAACACGGATGATTCAGAAGTCTCAAATTGGCTGCGAGGTATTATGTCAATATCAATCAAAACACAGAGTTGAACATTTTGATAGTATACCTGACTGAGAAGCTTGTAAAGATTCCTTATGCAGGATAAGAAGATAAAATGAAGAAGTTGGTATATATTCATTCCATTCTCTATACCAGTCCTGCTTTTTGCAAACCGTCCATTCCGTCAACCGA
The DNA here is from genome assembly GCA_007657795.1 of Dreissena rostriformis. Lineage (NCBI taxonomy): Eukaryota > Metazoa > Mollusca > Bivalvia > Myida > Dreissenidae > Dreissena > Dreissena rostriformis. The sequence continues at coordinate 57,391 of VMBQ01003269.1, forward strand.
GTTCTCTACAACATGGGCTGTCAGGACAATCAGGTACGGTTAAAGTTCATATTTATTAGCGATAAGAGTTCCGTCTGAATCTGTCAACACAAACATTTAGTTTAAGAACCTGATTGTTGAATTATTATGGCTTATTAAAAATGTCGTTATGCACACTTAAGTATGTGTATCCAATGAACACCAGATACATAATTAAAAGTACATATACGGCACTATTCGATGGCCTTATACAAGTTTGGCTGTCCGGTTAGCGCATTTGGTTGTTGTGCGCGCTTTTTAACTGGCCGAACAGGGTTGAATCCACACAACCGGCGGTTGGTGGTCACTTCACCGGACAGTTAGGGTTTCATTTGGGTACGCGAATATCCCCCATAGCTCAAAGACACACCGACAGTGAAAAACTAAGTTACACTCATACTTCATATTTGTCCTTACATTATAAATCGTTATGTTTATTCGAATGCTTTTTGTGTTTTATTTAATAAATAAGCTATACATAAATTTGCGTATCCACATTATCTATATATTGCAAAACGGCAGATGTGCAATGTTGGCCCCAGTGGAATCATCGGTCGCTCAGTCCAGACCAGACAGCAGTTCACTTGTCACGAATGTTGCAGTACAGATGACTGTAACGAGCAACTCTGCGCTCACAGAGAAGGTTGATATATAACATAGTCATAATTGTCATTCTTAAAGCCACACACCTTAAAATGAAGTACATGTTAATCAATACATATAGATGCTATTTGAAAGTGTGCAAAATTTTCATAAAATCTATAGCCTAGATAGTAAGTAATTTATTATTTTTCAACCGGGAATTACCGCTTTTAAAACCGAAAGTAGGATTTCTATACGTGTACATCATTTTCGACAAACGCGATTATTTTAAAGTTTTAAAGCGCAAAAAAGACGGATTTCTACCTTGTAACCACCAGATATATTCGAATTGGCATAAATAAAATATGTTTCTTATTTATACTTAATGTTAATGTGCCAAATAAGTTGTGTGGCTTTAAAGATGTCAACAAAATGTCCAGTATTGAAAATGATGAGTGGAATTTTATGTTTAGCTTGGCCGTGCGAGACGTGCACAATATGAGCTTTCGGGATCGCCTTATGTCTGTCGTGGCAAAATGGCCAGTGTGTTAATATTTGGTGTGTAACATGGTATCATCATCATCATCATCATCATCCGGTGTAAGGGTTGGAATCCATATAGGAATGTCGAAAACCCGGTTTTCGACATTCCTATATGGTAGAGTGGTACTCTACAAAATCTGTTCAAATCGTGTCCCTGTGGTCAAAACTGGCTCCCCCCAAGGGGTCACGTGAGTTGTATATAATCATATAGTAAGTTACGTTAACCTTTATTTTCCTAAAGAGTAACGGCCAGGAGTTTAATATTTGGAGTGTAATTTCATATGGTAGGACAGTCCTCTACTATGTTTGCTCAAATAATACCCTGGGGTTAACATTGGCCACGCCGCAGGTGTCATATGATTTATATAGAGTTATATAGTAAACAAATCTAAAATTCTTCTTCTCTGAAACCACAAATCCAAGAGCTTTGATAATTGGTATGGTATATTAAATTGTGGACCTTATCAAATTTGCTAAAATCATGTCACAGGGGTCAATTGATCTTGCTCCGAGGGTCAAGTGATTTATATAGAGTTATCAAGCAAAACTACTGTTAAAATCTTCTCTTTAACCACAAGTCCCATATTCTTTATATTCGTTATGTTACTCCATAAAGTGGCCCTCCGGTAAGTTTGTTCAAATCATGCCCTCGAGGTCAAAATTGACCCGCCATGCGGGTAACTTGTTATCCTTATATGTACATTGTGAAAATCTTTAACTCCCTTACTATATTGCTTAGGGACTAGATATTTGGTTTTTAGAATGTAATGTTCTTGTACACACGTTGTTCAAAGTATGCTCTTTTGATAAAAACTGGCCACGCATCAGGATTCAAATGGTTTGTATAGTCTTTAATAGCAAATTGACTTCAACAATCTTCTGCTATTATTAGATTTGGTATGTGGTTTGCATGAGCGCAAGACTGGTAGGTTTAGTTCTTGGTTGTACCACCGTATGGTCGGCCTCTACCACCTTTGTTAAATTCATAACCCCGTCTAAGCAGAAACTGCAAGACATAGAGGTTTAGTGTTTGGTATGTAACACTGTGGCCCTCTACCTATTTTTTTAAATCATGCCCCTAGTGTAAATATTGGCCCTGCTCGTCGTGTTACATGACTTTTATGGAGAAATATAGCAAAATAACTTTCAAACATCTTTGCCTCTGAAACTAAAATGCCCACATATTTGATATTTGGTATTTTATATCAGATATTTATCACATGCTATACCTTGTTTCCCATGTAATATAACCATTACATATATTTTTATATTACACATGTGTAATACAACATTTTAAAGCGTTTCCATTGGCTACAGAATCAATAACTAACCAATCGCATGGCTTTATTTTGGTGAAATGACGTCGTTAACATGAAATGACGTCACAAAAGTAAACAACTTTTAGATCTATCAGCATTTGTTTGGTCAATAAAGGTGTATTTTATTTAGTTTAAAAGCATGTGATAAAAAAGATCTGACACTCGTCGATTAATTATATATCACAGTAACATTCCCAAAATATTAAACCAAAAGGCACATAGCCGTGTTTTTTGTATGTGACATCAATCTCATCAAAGTAACCACACATTGCCTAGAGTGTTCGAATTATGCTCTTGGTTTCGACCAGGCCCCATTACACAAATGATCGATTAAGGGCCATCTTGGCCCCTTGTTGAAAATAGGTTCTCTATAACAATAGATAGCTTTTTGCATAGTTAAAATTTATGATTATTTATTATGTATTACGTTCACATTCTCTGATTAGTAAAATTGAACTAAAATGAATAAAATCCGTACATTTTGCCATAAGCATGAAGTAACAATAATCCAAGTATTTTGGAATTGTGAAAATGAAGAAAACTTCACGAGAATATTCAACGAAAACATGATAGACAAATTAAATGTACAAGTCGATATTAATTGTAAGTATCAAGTTCATGAATATATTGGACAAAATCAATTAATTATGTTGTGAAATAAAAACGAAGAAGAAAAAAGAAATTTCCAATTACACTGACTCAATCATACGCGTAATGGGCTTGTAACATATTGGACACTCGCTGGTTACGCATTTTGCTTCAATGCAGATACTCGATACTTATCAATTCAGATAATATTTTGTTTCTTAAGACTGTGCAATCTATGTTTTTCCTTTGTTTGTTTTTCTTTATAATTATTTAAAATAAGAAAAAATTGCAGCGTATAAATAATTATGCATGTAATAATTTACAAATTTAATAACTTGTTTTTGCATTGCATGCATATTTCATTCTATTTAATTTTATCGTTAAGTGTGGTGTATATTTTTATGTGTGACTTTTGTTTTATTCTGTAATAAAATGTGATGACAAAAAGAAAATAATTGTTGAGTAATTGTAAAACGATGACTTTCATTCCAAAGAAAGACTTGATATTTCTTTGTCTGCATTAGCACTGGCCTGCCTGAACGATCCAAAGGTAGACTGCGCTCGACTGAATACGATTCTCGACGTTTGTTCTGATGCCAGCCATGCAAAACAAATCTGCCCACAATTTTGCGGTCTTTGTTATCTTGGTAAGAGTACATATAAACATCTTAAGTATATATTTTAATAAAGCGGATATAAGTATTTGTGCGTGTTTGTACAATGTTGTTTTGGCAAGACTGTCGTAAAATATAATGTAAGTACTTTTTATTTACTAATATACTTAACAGACTATCCACGCGGCTTTATATAACTGTTTGAAACATTTTAATTAATTTATACGCCGTTAGTGGATGGAAACTGGGCTGAATGGAGCGCATGGACGACATGCAGTGTAACGTGCGAGAATGGCAAACAAGAACGGACACGGACCTGCACGAACCCGCCACCTACCAACGGTGGACTAAACTGTGCAGGACCAGCCGTTGACTCGAAATTGTGCACAAACCAACTGTGTCCAGGTATACAAGTAATACAAACTAAATATAAGAATACATATATTTCTATCATAGTTTGTTTTCGAATAACAGACGGTAAATATAATATATGAATACGAAAAACAACAAATGCCAGCAGATTGATGCTACTCCTTATCGTTGGTTATTTGACAATACATTATCATTGATTCTACCTCGATCTTAGTCGGTGTTGCATTTTCACAGCTATTGACTGAAAATACTAAGAAAACTTAACCAATATGTATAAGAAATACATTCGGACGAGCTTTTCATTGAAGTCAATGGATGAGAAAACGACACAATCTAAATTTCAATAATTTTAATCAAACCTAAAGCACTCAACAAATAAAATGTGTTTGTTTTCTCTAGATGATCGATTTTTATGAACTCGTGATCATAAATAATACATATAATTTTCTATGATCCCTCGTGAATTAAAATCGATAATCTATCGAAACCAACAGATATCATATATTGTTTTGATTGATTAATAATGTGTTTTCATAATATAATGGATGCTTAACGTATTGGATAAAGCATGGCTTTGTCTATTTGAATGACGATAAGTTCTCGTATACCACCTTTAGGCTCATGAGCAGCATCATGTATCCTAATCTTGCATATACCTCAAACTCGTCCAAACAATATATATCTTACATAGATACAGTATCAATATATTTATGTCTATTACCCATGTTTTCTTTTATGTTCAGTGCATGGTAATTGGTCAGGCTGGTCAGCGTGGTCGACCTGCACCGAAACGTGTGATATTGGAAGTAAAACTAGGATGAGAACGTGTACCAGTCCAAAACCGGACAGATTTGGAGATAATTGTTTTGGCGATGCTACCCAGTTCATATTATGTCTAAATGACCCATGCAGTTACAGAAGTAAGTCATTATTACAAGAAGGTCGTAATAACTCTCGGTTATAAGTTATAACACATGTAACGTTTGAAAAAACGGTTGAAAATATTGTGAGAGTCGTTGAAATTCTGAAACACAAATGTGTCAGTTTTACGTGTGTACTGTGTGGTATTTAAACTACATTTAAGCACGTTTCATATATTCAAAGAATACTAGAGTAACAAGATTATTTCACATGCAACTGATTCATCAGATGGCGGCTGGTCCAGTTGGAATCCATGGCAGAGTTGTTCAGTCACATGTGGTGTGGGCATGATAATACGAAACCGGACGTGCTCCAATCCCATCCCTTCCGCCTATGGAAAAGCATGTGTTGGAGACTTCAACGAATTCGCTATTTGTGTAAATAAACCATGTAAGTAGTGCCGAATATTTTGTTTCGTTAGTTGAAGCTTACCTGCTTAATTTACTCTTAACTGTTACATACTTTATTTGTTCCAAAAGCTCTTTTATTTTTGAGGTGTTATGAAGTAATTGCTTATTCTTTAACGTATAAATAAGCAGCCATAACCAGAAAGTGCTATAATCAAACAAAAACACAAGCAGAGATTGTGTACATCTCCTCAAAATATTGTAATGTTAAGTTGCGACCCCGTACGTTAATTTTGTTAGTAAAGGCGGTTTTCCATTAAGCTTACTTATTATACCCCGCAAGTTGCGAGGAAGGGGGGTATGCTAGTTTCAGGTCGTCCGTCGTACAGTCGTCCTAAGCAAAATCTTGAAAACTATTATTGATATAAACTTAAAATCTCACAGGTAGATTTATTTCATTGCGGGAAATACAGGGCGCACGAGACATAACACATGCTTTCATTTTTAGAAGCATTGTCCTGTGTTTATTTATCCCTACGCTTTTTGAAAAAAGGTGGGGATATTGTGGTTATCTCCGCCGTCCGTCCGTCCGTCCGTCTGTCTGTCTGTCCGTCTGTCCGTCCGTCCTGGCCAATATCTCCTCCTACACTTTTAGTACTAGAACCTTGAAACTTACACACAAGGTAGCTATGAGCATATGTGCGACCCTGCACTATTTGGAATTTTGATCTGACCCCTGGGTCAAATGTTATGGGGGTTGGGGTGGGGCCGGGTCAGAGATTTTCACTAATTGTTTTAGGTTATTTTACANAACGATGGGAACGCGTACACTACAAGTGATGGACATTTTACCGCGCCCGTCAACGGAGTTTACTACTTTGCATCCCAGTTCTGCGTTTATTCATCCAATACCATCTATTTTTACATTGAAAAAGGAAACGCCACAATGAGTTCAACGACGCGTCTTACAACGACTCGCGAATACGATAGTAGTACCGGATGCACATCCGTTTCCACGACAGTGAAATTAAACAGAAATGAACACGTGTGGGTGTTAATGAACGGACAGTACGATTCGATTACTATATATCAAAGTTCCAGTGACTGGAATATTTTTACCGGAACACTTCTCCAACAGCTTGACTAAATAAAACGTGGAAGAAGTGTTCTATTGATTGAAGCGTAAGAAAAATATGTGTGTAGATCTACGAATAGTTTGTTAAATATATGTATCCCGGAAAAAACTACGTTTTGGAAAACCCCTCTAATCTGCTGGTACAAATAAAGCTGATCCATTTATAAACCTTTCAAAATCAAACACCGTATCAACCGTTATGATTTAAAGTAAAAGCTATCATTTGTTGATATCATGGAACAGCGTTGTTTGTACCTGGGTGATTAGTGGTTTTTTGTAAACTCGTGCTTTTCCGGGATCAGTCAATTACTAGCATATACATATATATAAACAATATTCCTTTTTTTGTTTTGCTTTAAATGAATGATATATCATTGAATATTGTATGAGGTACTTCAAAAAAGGCATATGAATAGGACATCGAAAATTCATATCAACGGTTTACAATTTATTAAAATCGGCAGATCTTGTTTGATACCCAGATTGTTTGAAGTATTAAGAAAAAGGTAGCATAATATTTTACTTTATCAATTGTTGAACAGTTCAGGCTATTTTTCTGTCACTATTTTAATTGAAGTATGCTGAATCAACACTTTTTAGAAATACATTGTTTTGAGACAAATTACGAATAATAAAGCAAACTAAAATGTTCGTCTAGTGTTATTAAGTATATAATAAGTCCCTCATTGAAATAACATAAAACGTTAACTATCTTTGGAGCCAAAGTAAAAAAGCGTTGCTAATCGATATAGCTTGCAAGTGTGACCTTGACGTTGAACTGGTTTGAAAAGAATATGCTTTCTGCATATCGTGTCAAGGATCTTAACATTCTGCGGCGACTTTCACGAATATCCTTTGTATCGAATATATATAAAGAGTTCACCACATAGAGACATTTCACATTGTTATTTGGTGGAAAGTCAATACAAATACATGTACCTTAAAGCCATTATAAATTTACAATTTACATTGCCTTTTTAAAGTTGAGGCATCCTTGTCCCTCAAATGTGGCGTATTGAACGCACGTTCTTCAGTCTTCGGAATATTTCGATTTATCTAAATTATCAACGCGAGGATCGTTTTACTTTTTAACACCTTAATAACTGTTGCATGCACGTGCAATTGCAAATTGACTGGTCCAGAAGAAGAAATTAGGAACCTTCATTTTGAACAATAAATCTTCGCGTTCAAAATCTGTTAGTAACTAACTACACATAATTAGACTTCCGGTTAGAGCGTATTTCAATGCAAATCAGACTTCCGGTTAGAGTGTATCTGATGTAATTCAAACTTCCGGTAAGAGCGTATTTAATGTAACTCCGACTTCCGGTTAGAGCGTATTTAATGTTATTCATACTTCCGGTTGGAGCGTATTTAATGTAATTCTGACCCCCGGTTAGAGCGCTTTTTATGTAATTCAGACTTCCGATTACGTTTTTTATGTTATTCAGACTTCCGGTTAGAGAGTTTTGAATGTAATTCAGACTTCCGGTAAGAGCTTATTAAATGCAATTCAGACGTCCATTTAGAGCTTAGGCCAAATAAAAAAATAGGTTCGTTTCCGGTCGCCCGACCGTGTCTCAAGAATCGGCGCCGACCCTCAACTTTTTATTGGGGTCGCNAAAAAAAAAAAAAAAAAACACAAACCCTACCTTCCGACCCTGCTTTTTTCCCAAGGAGACCTGAAACGGACATATATTTTTTTTGGCCTTAATTAATGTAATTCAGACCTCCGATAAGAGCGTATTTAATGTAATTCAGACTTCCGGTAAGAGCGTATTTAATGTAATTCAGACTTCCGGTTAGAGCGTTTTAAATATAATTCAGACTTCCGGTTAGAGCGTATTTTATGTAATTCAAAGTTCAGGCTAGAGCGTATTTAATGCAATTCAGAAACCCGGTTAGATCGTCTTTAATGTAATTCAGACTTCCGGTTAGAGCGTATTTAAATGCAATTCAGACCCCCGGTTAGAGCGTATTTAATGCAATTCAGACCCCCGGTTAGATCGTATTTAATGTAATTCAGATTTCCGGTTAGAGCGTATTTAAGTTATTCAGACCCTCGGTTAGAGCGAATTTAATGTTATTCAGACTTCCGGTAAGAGCGTATTTAATGTAATTCGGACTTCCGGTTAGAGCGTATTTAATGTAATTTTGACTTCCGGTTAGAGCGTTGTAAATGTAATTCAGACTTCCAGTTAGAGCGTATTTAATGTAATTCGGACTTCCGGTTAGAGCGTATTTAATGCAATTCAGGCCCCCGGTTAGTGCGTATTTTATGTAATTCAGACTTCCGGTTAAGGGGTATTTAATTTAATTCAGACTTCCGGTTAGAGCGTATTAAATGTTATTCAGACTTCCGGTTAGAGCGTATTTGAATGCCATTCAGACACCGGTTAGTTCGTAGTTCACTGCGATTCTGAATAATAATCATATGAGTGTTAGAACCATAAGCTAAATACGAACAGAACAGATAGTTTATTTATATAACTTGAACAATTGCAGTTTATCGTTACATATACATAATAATGCATGATAACAAGTAAGCAGATGCAAAGCAATGAAAAAAGGGAACCTTTCACATTACATTTTTATTTTAGTTTTTTATAATCTAACCAGAAGTTGAAAAGATTAAACGTGTCATTTAAAACATCAATGCTCATGTGAAATGCATTCTTACAGTATCATGCAAGTTTAAAACGAAATTGATATTTGTCAATAAAAGTACACATGTATGCGTACTAGATACTTATTAGGTCAGTATATAATGTGTTCATATATTTTTCTCATATTAAAAGTAAATTGGACACAATATTACACAGTGTTCAGATGTTCTATTTAATTGGTGTTACATACAACACATTTGCGTCCATTTTCCGAATATGTGTATATCTTCCCGTTTCAATTTCTAACAAATGTGATGGTATTTTTAGTTTTGATAAAAAATCCGTAATTAACAGCTCGTTCCTATGTACAGATCAGATCGTTGTTATATAATTGCAAGTAACTCATTACATTTAAATGAATATTTCCGCAAACTTATGAACATGTCAATAAGATTCGTTGTTAACACGGGGAAAATAAATTAATATTTACTAATTCCGGATTCATCCAAACATCGTAAAAACCAGTGTTGTAAAGAATATCTCTTACCTTTGAAAACCAATTGTTACATCGCATAACATATTCTGCATCGTCCACATGGGTGCATAGATAATATTTTATTGTTTCGTACGCAATTTGATTGTAAAGCAGTATCCAACTTAAGTATTTAAAAATTCCTATAAAACGAGTTATTCATAAAGTGTGGCATCCAAGTCCCATACATACACTGCTGAATTTGAAGTACCCAGTTAACCACGAAGTATTATTCTTTAAAATCTTCCAACTATTTTCAATATCATCGCCTTTCGAAAAAAACAAACTCAAAAGAATAGCATAGTATAGAAGAAACATATGAAGCAAACCGGTTCAAAACAAGTTCAACAGGCAACAGCCTTCTTGATGTTTGTTTCTTCAATCACCTTGATGTTTTAGAGCGCAAATCTGCGCTGTGCATCGGAGCCAGGAACCATTTGTAGATGATTCCAGCGTTTGCGACTTCATCATAGAATGTAACGACGTGTTTGACGACCATGGGATTGTGCCCAGAGAAGAACCTGTGCTGACCAATGACACACTCGCTACTTCAGACTACAACCTGTGCTGACCAATGACACCGTCGCTACTTCAGACTAGAACCTGTGCTGACCAATGACACCGTCGCTACTTCAGACTAGAACCAGTGCTGACCAATGACACCGTCGCTACTTCAGACTTAAGGACATATACAGATCATTTAATAGCGTCAATATTATGCGCATCTTTGCATCCGAGTTTAACATGCTTGACATTTGTCCCTAGCGGTGTTTGTGTTGGCTTTAAATGATAAATGTCTATATTTAATCCGTATTTAATGTACACATTCTTGAAAATATAACTTACATTTTTATAGTTGTTTATTTGACGCATTCACACACAAATGATACACACACTAATTAAACGCGCTTTCAGGTTAATTTCATGTATATGTCAAATGTGTTCGTGTTAAACTGGCATAAAACAAAATTTGTGTAAGCAGATTGATGCGACGACTTTTTATTGAGCCAACAACAATCACAACAAGAATGTCAAAAATAACACACATAACGTTGTAATAAATGAATGCTCGGGGATGATTTTTCCCTTTGGTATTGATCTTAAATCAAAGCATTGCACCTTTATCACGGCAATGTGTCTTGTTGAGGAAAATATTTTGTTGAAAAACCCACCAAAATCATTAAACATGTCAAAATATAAATCTAGAAGAGGCAAAAGTCTAGTCATAACTTCCCTCGTAATTCAGTCGCGTGACTTGTCCTGTTTTTTGGCGACCAATTGTGTAAATTTTGCATTAGTCAGTCGTTTGACAATAATTCAAGTTAAACAAGTCAGGACCATTATCTCGCCCACAATAGTTGACTCAAAAAGGTTCTTACAATATGCGCAGATGCAGCCATTGAATAGTTAAGTTAAAATTTCTTAAGAAATCAAGTAAAAAGATCAAAACTATGCATCGTACTTGACTTCATTCCGCACATTAAGTAGTTAATGTAGAAGAACGCACCGCTGCTTCGCTCAGACGTGGGCGTCTCCAAGGCAACCTGCGCCACCGGAAGTGTGATGTACGCATGTGCGTACCCTGGTGGTCAGGCGATCGTCACGGGAAGCGGAACAGCCTGCCCATGCCATCCACTTTCATCCACCAGCTCGTTGTTACAGTACAAGTTTGAAATAACAAAATACAATATCAGGCCCTCGATTTCAACATTTCGAAATCTAAAATTTCGTCTCAATTTATTGACCATTGAGATTGCTTGTAAACTTTTAAGTTTAAATTGCCATATGTGATGTTTTTTGAAATAATGCATGCACGAAGATGCAAATTTCCGCAGTCGTAGGATCTTAAACTCGAGATTTAAAACGAGACTTACCCGACACCCCTCAAAGAGGTTCCCACTGGTTCGCTGTATTAATGCATCAACTGCGGATATCATTGTTAGAACATTGTTGTTATGAGTGTTCCAGAGAAGGTAGGTTCTACTACCCATTAAACCTTATATATTAATCATCTGTTGCGACCTTGAGACGTTTAACCAAAATGCTTCATATTATCCCACTAGGTGTTTCACACCAGGCACTTAAAGTCCCAGTATCATCGCTTTCTCGTATATCCCCGAAAGCGCGGCTTAAGCACGCACTCAGGTGGGTCACTGGCCGTATGGAAAAAAAAGAGTTACTAAATTGATGGTATTTAAATATGCGTGCTTCTACCTTGTTCGCTTGGACTGCCTTGAAATCCTCTCCGATAAACTCCTTCCAGTTCCTCCAGGTACATGCTGGGAGGTGTTCGTTTGAAACTTTCAGACGAATTATTTAAAAAGGCCTCCAATTTGTCCGTGCTTTCACAATCGGTCCGTCTGAATAAAGTTTAATATTAAAAAACTTTCCGTCCACGTGGCATTATAAAAAAAACACGTAATCTTCGATTATTTCACCAATGCCGTCTGCACTCACATCAATTTCAACTTGTACTTCGTCTGCTGACAACTTGTCAATCTCTTGAGAAGCAAATGGCGTATTAACAGTGGTCTCATCAAAATTTTGTGAGAGTACACTCTCCAATTCCTATATCAAAAGCAAAAGTTAATTACATGTACGCGCATATCAGACAATGGGCAATTCACTTTTGGTAATCCCACAGGCATTCGGCATTAGTTCGTATCCCACCCCCTCCAAAAACAATCTCCAATGGGATTACACATCTCATGCAATCAAATACAAGCACAATAAAACTAAGTCAATACTTACTGATAAGTTATTTCACGCGATTCGATAGTATAGCGTGAAATATTTGTCTTGCGCGTAACGTGACTGTTTTACAGTAATAAAATGATTGGTCAGTCTTGCACGAGGATCTCAAACATACGATTATGTTGTGTAGAGTTCATTCTACCAGGCGTCTTCAGTCAGTGCAGTCCGGTTTTATTTTCTTCGGTTTATACGCAGTTCGTTTTACACGTGGTCGTGCAGCCATGGCGAGTCAAGAAAATGACTTTCTTTCTCATTTAGAGGACATTATTTCAAGAAAATTTGAGAGCTTGGAAAGACGCATGAGCGAAAATCAACAGTCGTCGCAAGCCCAGTTAAATTCTATTCAAGAAAATTTGTCCAGGAACGAGAATTACACGTTTCGTAAGAAGGGCAACGAGAAACAGTACAAGATCAACAACCAAGTTTTGAACAAATTAAGAGAGGCAGAAGGATTTTTGCAAGAATCCGTCAGGTTGCAGCCCACCGAGTCTGTGGTAGCCGCGAATAAGAAAATTGCAGAAGGTAAGGACATTCTATTGCATAGACAGAAGCTCATGAAATTAGCAGATTCATCAGATAGCGGATGGAGAGTAGTGCATGAGTATGAAGCACATCCATTAGCGGAGGACGCCGATGACGGAAAGAAAATTTACAGAGCCCAGCAGAAGGCAGACCGGAGGTCGCGCCAAGAGCAGAGGAACCGCGCACGACGTTTCTCTCCATACGTTCTTCCGGTCAAAGGCGACGGCAATGTAGCATCGGCATCGCATCAGTCAACGGCAGCTTTGCAGACTAGACGGCCCGAGACGTGTTTCCGGTGTGGGCGTACAGGACATTAGCGAGCCGAGTGCAAGACTGTAGTCCCAGACGGTGGAGCCGTTGTTTCGAAAGAAAACAAGATAAGTAACCATGTTTACTGTAGTGTGGTTGAGAAAAAAGTAGAATTCGATTGCAAAATATCAGTTGAAACGCCTGTTGATAGGCTTAATTCGTGTTACGAGTATTTGAAAAACGCTAATGCAAGCGAGTACATATTAGATGCTGTGAATAATGGATATAAGTTGCCTTTTAGAGATGTACCACGGTCTGTTATTTTACCCAACAAATCTGCTAATGTTAATTATTCATTTGTTTCGACCGAAATTGAAAGTTTATTGGCCAAGGGCTGTATTTCTCAAGTGAACAAACCTCCACTTGTTGTTAATCCTTTGACTGTGGCTTTAATATGGAAAGAGTGGAAAACCTAGACTTGTATTAGATTGTCGTTATATTAATCCAGATTTATTTAACTACAAGGTCTGTTTCGAAGATCAGTCAGTTGCTAAACAAATGTTTTGTAAAGGGGACTATTTATTTTCATTTGATCCGCTTATCATCATATAATGTTTTTTTACCAGAACATAGACAATTTCTAGGTTTTTGTTGGGAAACTGAAAACGGAAAAAGGTATTTCGTTTACAACGTGTTACCATTCGGGATCTCTACAGCGGGTTTCATTTTTACTAAGATTTTTAGAGTTCTTGTAACAAAATGGAGGTCGGTGGGTCACAAAATAGTTTTATTTCTGGATGACGGTCTCGGTGGTTCAAATTCATTTGAAAACGCTTCCCGTGTTTCAAGGTTCATACGGGAAGATTTGCGGAACTTTGGGTTCTTAATCGCTGATGAAAAATGTCATTGGGAAACTCGGCAGAGCATAGATTGGGTAGGGTATACTTGGCATATGCATGATGGTACTGTGCGAATAAATGATGCGCGTATAGAAAGCACCGTCTGTTTATTAAATGAGCTTTCATCTAAAATTATTAACGGTGAAAATATGAAAACATGTTTCATGTACGTGTAATTGCACGACTGATAGGTCAGCTGATTTCGATGCAAAGCGCTATGGGGCTGATTGTACGTTTAAGGTCAAGGTCTCTTTATCAGTGCGTATTGTCCAGAGCGAGTTGAGACGCTCCTGTCTTGGTGACAAGCAAGGCTTTTGATGAGATATTATTTTGGAAATGTAACATACATTTGCTGAATTGTGGGAAATTAGAGGAAATTGATGGGTTTTGCGAAAATGAGCAAACCGTCGTCTATTGTGACGCCAGTGGAGCTGGATTTGGAGGTTATGTAGAGAATCACAATAATAGCGATGTCGTGGGTTGTTAGTCCGAGTCTAAAACAGGACTCAGTTCTACCTGGAGGGAGTTAGAAGCTGTACACAGAGTGCTTAATAGTTCATTGGAACAAGTAAAAGGATCTGTAGTAAAATTAAATTCCGATAACAGGAATGTAACAAGTATTTTAAAAACAAGTAGTAGAAAGCCATATCTGCAAGATATTGCAGTACATGTTGATGATGTCTGTCCAAGTAATAGTATAATATTGGTACCAAATTGGGTTCCACGAAAAAGCAACGATCAAGCCGATTTTTTTAGTAGGTCCACTGATAGTGACGATTGGTCAATTAATATTTATGTTTTCGAAAGTTTAGAAATAACTTGGGGTCCACATACATGTGATCGTTTTGCATGTTATTACAATACTAAATGCGCCAAATTTAATTCTAGATATTGGTGCCCTGGAACTTCCGCTGTAAACGCATTTAGTGTGGAGTGAAAAGGCGAGAACAACTGGATTGTTCGCCCGCCTCGATTGGCATGTGATTGTATTCTTAAGATAAAACACGAAAAGTGTAATGCTACTGTTTTGCTGCCTATTTGGAAGTCGGCTCCTTTTTGGCCGTTGTGCTTTCCTGGAGGGAATGATAAAGCATATTTTGTGCATGATTTTACTTTATTTGCAGCGGGTCATATTACCAAAAGAGGTAGAGGAAGGAACGGCGTATTTGATGGGAGGCCGTTAAATTTTGGATTTATTGCATTACGATTTGTTGAGTGACGTATCATTTATTTCTGCAGGTTTAAATCTCAAGACGGCTATTGAGACGGAGATTCAGGACAGCGGGATTAGCGTGAGCGAGTTTGGAGATTTGGTGGGAAAGATGTCGGGACAACTTGTGTATTCAAGAAGTGACAATACAAACATTAAGTATTTTAGTTATTTCAATAAGTGGAAATCTTTTATATCTTCTAAGGGCGGCTCAGCGGTTCCAGCTTCCCCTATCCATGTGGCGTTGTATTTGACTGATCTTATTGACAAGCAAGTATCGAGTTCTGTTATAAGTGCTTCTTTATATAGCATTAAGTGGGCGCATTCTCTCAGAAATCTTCCTGATCCCACGGCTAACGCATTTGTGATGAATTTGCTGGAATCTGCAAAAAGAACATTGTCAAAGCCTGTTTCTCGCAAGGAACCGATTTCTTTAGAATCGTTGAAAGAGCTTTGCGAAAAATATTCTTACAATACAGATTTGCTTGTATCGAGGGATTTATGCATGAACTCTTTAACATTTAATGTTTTTTTACGATTTAACGAGCTAGTTAATTTGAGATGTGATGATATTCAATTTTTTGACGAATATTTTACAATTACCATAAGAAAAAGTAAGACTGACCAATATCGTAACGGCGAAAAAATCGATATCGCTAAGGGCGAAACTGCGGCTTGTCCGTATTTTATTTTAAATAGATATTTAGAAATTGCTGGATTATCGACGAGTGACAATTGTTTCTTGTTCAGACCTATAAATAATTAAAAAGGCAATTTAAAATTGATTCAGAAAGACAAACCGTTGAGTTATACCCGAAGTCGCGAGTGTATAACGGCTAGGTTGAGAGAAGTGGTAGGTAATGCGAATATTGGCTTGCATTCATTGCGCGCCGGGGGCGCAACGTGCGCGGCGAACGCGGGAGTTAATGCCCGTTGTTGGAAACGGCATGGTCGCTGTAAGAGCGAAAATAGTAAGGATAGATATGTCTGTGCCTCCTTGGAGAGGAGACTGAGTGTGTCTAAGTCTCTGGCGTTATAAATAGAGGAATTTTCATTCTCAAATAGTATTGTGATTTTTTTTTATTTTTTTTTATTTTTTTTTCCCCACCAGCCCGCTCTTTTCGTTTTCTAAACGTCTCGTCTGGTATTGCAAACATGAGTTTGTTGTTTTTTTTTTAAGGTGAAACAGAAGTGTAGAAAAGACTTTTTATTTCACGCGTTTCGATAGTATAGCGTGAAATATTTGTCTTGCGCGTAACGTGACTGTTTTACAGTAATAAAAGGATTGGTTAGTCTTGCACGAGGATCTCAAACATACGATTTTGTTGTGAAGAGTTAATTCTACCAGGCGTCTTCAGTCAGTGCAGTCCGTTTTATTTTAATTTCATATGCTAAGAAAAGTTGTTGTTTTTTATTGTGTTTGTATATGTTTTGATTTGAATATGAAACCAGACACATGAATGAGGCTCGACATTCGTATTGTGTTCCGAAAATTGGCAAACGAGCACAGGTTTCCAGCGTTAACCGTCTCTGGTTTTTCCTGGCCGGTCGGTTCACATTTTGTAGTCATAATCTTGCCATTTATGTATCTAATGTTGAATGTGGCTGCACAGTGTCCCGTCAATAAACATCTCGTCTGGTATTCCCAGAATGAGGTTCAAATATTTTCAAAATTTACACTCACTTCAATCCTGATTTCAGCCTTGGACCTACAGCCAGACGATCCTCTGGTGTTGAAGAGGCGGGCAGACGTCAGGGGAAAACTGGGCAAGAAAGAGGCTGCCATCAGCGACTACCGGCAGGCCATCGAGCTACAGGGGAGAATTGAGTACCTCAACCAGGGGAAATAACTCAATTGAGAATTTTCACACATTGATTAATGCCCTTGTATGCATTTATTTTTTTCAGTTTTGAACTTTTGATTTAATGTCTGGTGTTAATTTATTTAGTTGCTTTTGTTGTTTTCTTTTTTTCTTCTTTTTTGTGCATTGAGCTTGCATGCTTTTTGGACTCGTTGAACAAATACTGTTGATTTCATTGTTATTGCCATGAAGATACATTGAAATGTAGATAATTTCTAAACAACTTTGAATACACCATGAAGACTGTGATGTGTTAAAGCATCGCAATTTATGTTGATTTATTTGGATTTAACGCATTTACATGTAATAGTTTATTATTTTGTTGTTGAACAAATGACTATGTATCTGTGTGGATTTTCTTACATACACATGCATGCTGATACGCGCTATGACATTAGTACCGTAACTTCCATCTATTTCACGATGTTTTGATGCTCTTTTTTTTTTTTTCACCAAACAGTACTGTGATCATATCGTTATAAATTATCGCAATGCCGTTTAGTGGAAAACACGGGCATTGTTTCAAACTTTATGTTTGTTGTCGTAAACAATCTCAAGATTTTACAATAAGCCTAGGAACTGACCATTAATCCCAACGCAGACATGTACTTTATATAATGACTGTATCACAACATCACATAATGGTACCAGATCTTAAAGTAGTGAGATTATTATATATTATTGCAAATATCATATTATTCATTCATGATGATGACCTGTTAGATAATCCATACGAAAAAAAAATGTGCACCTTATGTTTGCTTCCGAGCAGTCGCAAAGAATTGCTCAGAATAAATTAGACGTTGAAAGTGACCATTACTCCCAGCACAGGCGTGTGCTAATGACTATATCACATTATCACATACAGGTACCGGGAGAAGTAGGCACTGTCGTATGTTGACGATATCTTTACTTAAATATAATCTCAAATATCTCAATGTACAAACATTTGGTGAATTATTATGTAGTATGATAATTTTACTTTATAACATTTTTAAAAAAAAAAAGAGAGATTTTTTTTTTGTCGAGAACATGTTTGTTTTGCACCAAACATTACCATTTTCATTCGATGAAAATACAATCCCATAAGAATTCAGTGCAAAAGCTGGCATTCATAAGCATACCAGTTTCCTTTCGCATTTCGTTTCTCTGATCTGTCTTCCAAAATGATGCTTTAAATATGTCAGCAAATTTCTCATTAGGCGTACAGAATTGCAAGTGACCATTATTCCCTGCACAGTCATGTGCTTATGATTGTATCACATTTTCACATACAGGTGCAGGGAGAAATAAGCACTGCGGTATGTTATTGGTATTGTTATTGAAAGCTTAAAATAATTATTTTTACGTCTGCATCCGCTATATATTCATGCGCTCTCTATCATTAATAACTAGCATAAATTCCATGATGTTAAGATGCTCTCAGGGTTTTTTCTCCAATGTGGGAAGATATCCCATGGCTTTGGAATTGGGAATTTTATCGGCATTTTCAAGAAATTGGGAAAATAAATTCAGTTGCCTTTTTTTTCACGCGAAAAGTCCACTGATGTGGGAATATCTTATTTGATATAACTCTTTATAACAATTCAAATTAAAAGAACAAAATCATATAAATAATTATTATATAATCAGTAAACACTTCTTTCTTATTTTTATTTTTTTTGAAATTGGGAATTCTTTTGCACATTTTAGGAAAAAGTATACTTTTTGCCATTGGGAATATAGCCGTTTTTCGGCTATAAAATCGGGCCAAAAAAAACCTGGCTCTATTTGTCTTGTTTTTACTAAACATCAGTGTGATCATATAGTTACACATAGTGTCAATACAAAATAATAGAAAACATGGATTTTTTTTATCCATTCATGTTGATGTCATTACATTCCTCAGAATTCGCCAAAAGCCAAGAAAGGGGCCATTTACCCCAGCACAGGTGTGTGCTAATGACTGTATAACATATGCATATACCGGTAAAGTGCAAAAATGCAACTTTGTATGTTCACGGTATTATTTATTCAAGCTTAAAAGAACGAATTAACGTTTGCATCAGCTATATGCTGACACGCACTATGACATAAGAAACTTCCATCAATTTCTCGATGTGTTTTTTTTTGTTTCTCACGAAACAATACTGTGATTATGTAGTTACAAATACACGAAAAAAATGCTGTTTAATGGAAAACAAGCGTCAGACTTCATTTCTGTTGACGTTAACATTCTCAAGATTATACCAACAGCCTAGGAAGTGAGTATTCCTCCAAACTGTCGTATGTTGACGGTATCATAACTTAAATATTATCTCAAACATCATAATGCACAAACTCATTGGTGATTTATGATATTGTATATTAATAACTAGCCTGTGTAACGTTCAAAAAAGATATTTTTTTATTTTGTAGACACAATGTTCGTTTTGCATCAAACATTTCCATAATCATTCGACGAAAAGACGATCTTAGAAGTTTTTCATGCGCTCTATATCATTAATGTGTCGTGTTATGAGAAAACTGGGGAAAATGCTTGTGCGTAAATTGTCATCCCAGATTAGCCTGTGCAATCCGAACAGGCTAATCAGGGACGACAATTTCCGCTTTAATGGAATTTTTCGTTTAAATGATGCCTCTTCTTAGGGAAAATGCAGTTTAGGCGGAAAGTGTCGTCCCGGATTAGCCTGTGCGGACTGCACAGGCTACTCTGGGATGACAACTTACGCACATGCATTTTGCCCAGTTTTCTCAGAACACGCCACTTATAACTAGCATCAATTCCATGATGTTTAGATGCTCTATGTTTCTTACTTTCACTGATCATCACTGTGATCATATAGTTTCTCATAATGTCAATACTAATAAATAGAAAACACGGACGTTGGGCATCCATTCATTTTGAAGTCTTTACATTACTAAATATTTGCAAAAAGCTAAGGATTGGGCCATTTATCCCAGCACTGGCATGTGCTAATGGTTGTATTACGTTAGCACACACCGGTGCCTTGGAAAAAGGCACCGTTGTATGTTCACAGTTGTGTTACTCCACGCTTCAAATAACGAATTGACGTCTACATATGCTATACGCTGATACGCGCTATGACATAAGTAACTTCCATCTATTTCACGATGTTCTGATGTGGACACACATCCTTTGACATCAAATAGTGTTAAGGCAACCTTTAACATTCCACATTTGACAAACAGCCATTGACAGCGAACATTGGACACACAATCTTTGACATAGAACATTAGACAAACAACCATTGACATAGAAAATTGGACAATTAAACACCATTTAACATTCAACATCGGAAAAGCAACATTTGACATTCAACATTGGACAAACAACCTTTGACAAACAACCATTGACATAGAACATTGGACGAACAACATTTGACATTCAACAATTGACAAACATCATTGGACAAAAAAACTTTGACATACAAAATTTGATTTTTGTTTTGACAAACACTTTTTGACAGTCACTATTGGACAAACAACCATTGACATTCAAATTTATGCAAACAACATTGGACGAACATCAATGGACAAAAAAACTTGGACAATATTGTAAAAACAACACTGGAAAAAAACATTTGAAATTCAACATTGAACAAACAACCATTGATATAGAACATTTGACGAACAACATTTGACATTTAACATTGAACAAGGAACATTTCACATTCAACATAGAACAAACAACTTTTGACAACTTTTGACAACAATCCTCAACATATAACATTGGCCTAAACATATTGGACAAACATCCTTGAATAAAAAGCATTGGACAGACCAAATTCTACAAACAACCTTGGACAAACAACCGTTGACAAACAACATTGGAAATACACCATTTGACAGTCAACCTCAGAGAAACACCATTGGATAAAAAAACAATTGGACATTCGACTTTCGACGAACAACCTTTAAACAAACAACCTTAAACTTTTTAGAACGCGACACTGACTAAAACGCATTCGCTAAACGCATGCAATACAGATTACGAAGCAAAATGCAAACGCGTTTTTAATCTACGGGTTTTTATTTAATGGATTTAAATGATTGATTGATTTAAATATTTACAAGTATAAATTATTTGACATATAATGAAAATGCGGACTCATTTCACATAATTTGCTTTTGTTGTCGCTTAAAGTTGTCGCTTTAACATCGAATTATATCAATCTCCACGCAGAGTTGTCGTTCCTCGGGAGTGTAAGTTTACATCCTTTAAAAAGATTTATAAATAAACATCTTATTTACATATCATTGAAAAATCGTACGGTATATAGGCCTAGTTCATATCTCGGAGGTGTTGTTGTGAGAACAGCTAACTTACACATCTTGGTGTTTATTACGAAAGACGCTGTGGCGGCGTAGTGGATATTGTGTCCGCATAGCGATCGAGAGGTCGATCAAAATATGGATCATACCGATCTGTAATTAATGCAATAAAATAAAAATCTGCGAACTATGAATTATTTGTTCGTTGGTCGTTGGCTAACACCTTCATTTTTTTGTAAAACTCGCAGGCGCATTACGTTATGGAGCATTTGTCACCGTTATCTAAACAAGATGTCAGCTGATACAGGGAAGGACATTGATCTACTGTTCTCAAGATGCTGCGGACTGACTGCTCCAAATGGAGTGACAGGTATTTTTTCCTTAAAATTAAATCAGTCAGTGTCACCGGTGTACCGGTGTATTTCGAAATATCATATGCTACTATATTTATGAATTATGAGGGTGCTTGACATCTTAGTTTCCGAAAATTTAGAGTAATAAGGCCAGTTTTTTTTAATAAAATGATTTTCGGATTTTTTTTCTAAAAGTGTCGGGTAGGAGGAGGGAAAAAAAGACGGGTGACCAAAAATGCACTCATGTTAAAATTGTTATGGTATTAAGTTCTGTGTACTAGCAACCCCAGTGATTTTTTCAAACATGTTGATTTGCTTAATGATCAATAATCAGACGTTAGGTCTTGATTTGCTGGTTTTAAATTAGTTTGAATTTTATAAATATCTTATCTGGTTCAAAAGTTATGCAATTTTGTAACTTGTCCAAAATGAACTTTTTGGTGATTTTTTGCTGCGTATTTTGGTCATAATACGTATGCGTTTTGCGGACTTCCTGCGTGGAACAAAATAACTTTTTTTGCTTCCATTGGAATTTATTTATTTTATTAAAATTGTCTCATTTGGATGTAACTTGCCATCTCTATGTATTTGTTTCAAAAGGAATCCATGTTTTGCATTTAAAATACTTTATCTCAACAAACAACAAATTATAGCTATAGATGTTTAAAAAAAACATTTAATAGTTTATTGTCCAGTAAAAATCAATACCGCAGACAAAATACAACAACTTGTTTCTTGTAATACATTCTTTGTTTAAACGAACAATTTCTTCTAGAGATTGAACAATTTGTCATAATGTGCATAATTTGGAGGAAAAAAACACTGCCGTCCTGAGTTATATGCACTCTGGCTGGACGCCAAGATCGAGAATGAACTTTCTCTCTACAGTCTGTGTATCCTTTCTGAAAGGCCATACAAACACTCCTTTTCTTTCTTGGGAAATTCATTTATTTCCATCGCTAACCCATATTTCAAAGTTTTTGCAATGTTCTTTTTCTTACATATTCACAACTGATGTCAAGTGCCTGACATGTTGGACCAGGGGAATTTCATTTTCTATACAACTGCATAGTTTTAACCTGAAAAAAATACACATACAAAATCAAATAATTATTTTATTTTATTTCGACATTCGTTGTTTGAAAATGTTTCAAGTCGCTTTTCGGGGGACTCGAAACTTGACCGTAAAAACACCATTTTTGGATAAACTCGGCAATCACATTTATCTTTCCGGGTAAGTTTACGCACACAGTCGACAACATGCTTTGCACTATCAAAGCAAATGCTTTCAAACAGAGCCAAAAAAGTGGTCATTAGCATTGAACTTTTTTGCACTGCTAACTTATTTAAACCCTCCGTTGAAATCTGTCAAATGTCGACTGCTTCAAGCAGGAAGTACATGTGTTTACTTATCACTGAGCATGTTGTTGTTGTTGAATAAAATCCAGGGCACTTAGTTTCGAATTACTGAAAACAAGTGAAATTACTAGAATATTGACCATTTATACTTACATTTCAGCTCCTGGAGTGAAAAAACAATTTTTCTTAGGCCATACACCTTACATTCAGGAAATTGACCGCGGCCAATGCGCAAATAAGGCTAAAAAACTGTAGACTGCCTCCTTAAGATAGCAGTCCAAAGTTTAAAACCCATCTAAATTTGAAATATTTGTACTCTTCAGTTAATTCTAGATGAACTGGGTGGTTTTCTTCGTGAAATAACTGCAGCATACAATTTTATACTATTTTTAGTGAGCATATAAGCGGCGGCATTTTCACGCAACATTTTTGGTCATTTTGTCGCTTTTCTACCCAAGTCTTAAAAATCACTCAATTTGCACAAATATGAAATGAAGGTATAATCATATTGCCCCAAATGACTCATAATGGATGTCATCTTTCATCCTGAGTCAAAAATTGTTCACTACTCTGGTCAAAGTTAAAAAATAAAATGAATTTTGATAATTTATTTCCTTAAAATCAGTGTGTTTTACTCACTTTTCATCAAAGTTTATGCACATTAAGGGGTTTAAATGGTTCGAAAGGCACTAAATGTTTTAGAAATAGTTGATTCAAGTCAGCTTAGTCTTTCTTGCATACACAACTAAGCCTATAGCACAAAGAAACATATACTGCAGCTCTAAAGCAGATGTGCGTACAGGGCAAAATAGGGTTTTCTTCAAAAATAAGGCTTACCTCCCCCTACTGAAATGTTAATATCTCTGCTCAAATTGGTCACAATTGAATGGGGAAAATGTTTTCAGGTGTTGATGACTCTATTTTATAAAAAAAAGTCACCTTCGACTATGGGGCGTTGGGTGTGAAATTCGGCATTGTGTACCGTAAGGGGGCAGTCTACAGTTTTTCTTGAAAATCCCCAGGCCGACAACCACTGGTCTGCAAAACACCCTCAAAACAAGGCCTCAAGTCAACCTGAAAATAGATTCAGACAATATTCAGTGCAGCTCATCAACAGCTTGAAATTAAAGCACAAAACAATGCAGAAAATGATATTTAAATTGATATCTGGGGTAAAATAGACCTTTTCGGGGAACTCGGAACTTTACCGTAAAAACACCATTTTTGGATAAACCCGACAATCACATTTATCTTTCCGGGTAAGTTTTCGCACTAATTACAAGGTTAAATTATACTATACGCAACTCTGTGGCGAATATTATGTGACGAATCGTTCTTGTGAAGATTCGTTATTCTTATCTATGAGCATCTTTTTCAGGTTCCTGGTTTGTCGATGCCATTAAGTTTTAAAATACAATACTGTTAAAAAAACTGTGAATAAATAATATCAATTACATTTTCGGACAAGATCATGAGTGACAATTAAGGCTACATTGGTCTCTCTCGGCCCATGCACTACTCTAAAGTACTCCGGGTACTCTTTCGATAAATACGCTTAAATACGACCGGCCATACTGCGGGGTTATTTTGAGTATATATTGTCTCTAGGAATACCCGGAGTACTTTCAAGTAGTACCTGAGCCGACAATTACCAATCGAGCACGATTAAGTGGACACATTGACATAAACTATAAAATACGGTGTTTGGTGGGGGTGGGATGGAGTGGGTACATATTGCCCTTTGATTTAATCTTTCCCAGGTTTTGACCGTTTTTGACTGTTTTTATATCAAATTAAATGTTGAGAAAAGTTTCCAAGAGAAGGTTGGAATGATTAAATGAAATTTAATGGAAATTTCGCATTTGTTAAAAATTTAACTGAGCAAACAAGAAAACAATCCGTTTTCTGAAGTGATAATGTGAAACACGAATTGACGGTCATATTTGTTTTTAGTGCAGGCATGTTCTTACTACAAATAGAAAAGCTTTTGATTCAGCGACATATACTCAGTAAGAGGAAACGTTTCGGCAACGGCGTTGTCCTAAGAATAATTTGGTCGTTATATCATTACTCCTGTATTTGGGTTGTTCTCTTTAAAAACTTAACTATGATATACAAAGAC
Organism: Dreissena rostriformis; assembly: GCA_007657795.1. Taxonomy (NCBI): domain Eukaryota; kingdom Metazoa; phylum Mollusca; class Bivalvia; order Myida; family Dreissenidae; genus Dreissena; species Dreissena rostriformis. Next base: position 82,573 of record VMBQ01003269.1, read on the forward strand.
AATTCAATTTCTTGCTATTGATGCAAACATTCAAACATTAAAGTATTAATCCACCAATGCTATGTGCAAAAGTGTGATATATGTGTACACATAATTAAATCAAAGACCTTTCAATATATACAATGTTTATTTATAGATCTTTGTTTAACTGCAAAACATATCACTGCGCAACATTACCGAGTCACCTCGCGGTCAGATTGTCTTTATAGTAACTCGCAATCTGAACGCTTCGGACAGAGGGCTACACCACACCGTCTCCGTTATGGCGGAATTGTCCGAGGGATCCCGATTGAGTTACTCGGCGATTGGGAGACATACGGGGTTATCTATACACTCAAGTGAAGCACAGTCTGGCGTTCAATCTGTACAATAAGTCGACAAAATCAATTAGATTTTGTGAATTCTATGGACATAAACCATACCGTTAAAAGCAATATATTTGCTCTTGAAAAATAACGGGATAGTTTAGTTATCATACTAAGAGGAAAATATTATATTTTTCTGATCACATACGTGTGACGTTCATATTTACTTGTCGGCGTTTTTCTGACTAATATTGATTTAATGTTCAGACAAACTACGACTGCTATATTCATATTCACACAGGGTAAACCTGCAGCAAGTAAAAAATAGCCAAATATTGAGGAACAAAACAATTGTGGTAGATACACAGACACACACGTGCACAATAAATTAACACACAAACACACAAAACTTGGGTGGGTCCTTGCAAGGAACGGTCAAGGAAAAGCATTGGTGGATTAAACCGGTTTTGAAGAAGCTTCAAACCTCAACAAGATTATGTCTCGATTATTTATTAAATCGTAATGTACATGAAGTTAAGTTTATGCTAATGCTATTTTATAATTCGACAGAATATCTCTAATTATATGTTGATGTTTGTGACTTATGTTGGACGTTTCACCTTTTAGACAGTGGTATCTCTTTACGTTGTGAGTAACACAGTGGCAAATGACTAATAATTTAATTAAAAACATGCCCTTCAAAATTAGTTTTGATCAAAATTAAACTTGGCTAAATCTGCAACAATGTTTACGCAGGTAAACATTCTGATGCAAACACATCCGTGATGCAGCTCATTAACGCGATGAAATATTTAGGGGAAGTCCCTGGAGAAACAGGTTTTATTTATTGCAAACGAACGCGAGCAAATCATGCATGTACAGTATTTTAAAGATTTACAACCGATAAATGCTGAAAAAACATTTGGCAATATCGTTCTGCTCGCGCATGAATAGTTTTAATGAATGAACATCAAATTGTCATTTATACGATGAAAATGTAATTATGTAGTAATTCTAAATTCGAATAGGACTGGTAAATGTAATTTCGTTATGTATTCAAGCGATTTATTTAGATGTGGTATTTGTTAAAAGTACATCTTATTAAACATTGCGTTAGAGGTGCATATGACCCATATTTCTAGTGTACAACATAATCCCCATACATATTTAAAGCTCGACGTTTTTAAGGGCGATCATGGGTTATACACACAATATTCAGAATTGAACATTTTTATGTGAGTTAACCGGTTACGGAATACGTTTTTTTAACCGTATTTACACGTATAATGAATTGCATTGAGTGGTAGCAATTTGCAAGTTCTTACACATTGTAGATGTATCGGGAAAGCATTAGGATATACCCACAAGACGGGTAGTTATTTGACTCTGCAAAACATTAAATAGAACACGTAGACGGTCCATGCATGCAGTTCAGATGAAGACCCAATCCATAGACAATTCTACATGTACATTACATGTCAACAAGGCAGTACCGGTACTTTCAATGACTGTTGACGACGTTTCCATTGACTTGAATACTATTTCTTTCGTAAGAACTTCGAACACACATGACAGGAAGGGAATATATCAAAACGCCAATTAGTATATGCACAGACCAAACGATTCATCAGGCGCTCAGAAAGGTCGTCATAATTTGGGACACCGATGGGTTAATTATGGACGAGATCTTTTTTCAAATGTCGATTTTATACATAGATTTTCATGCAATTTGTTTCTCCAAATATAAAAGAATTGTTCCAGATTCTTCGTTAGATAAATAAATACGGATATAAAGAAAAAATAGTAACTTTGGTTTCATTGTCAGTGTCATCTTTTTAAAATAGGTTTTGGTTCGAATAAAATATACGCTTTAGAAATGGAATGCCAGGCATTTTATTTTAAAACATCCTGGGAGTAAAGCTTATTTATAAAGAGTGCAATCGTTTCTATTTGAGAAACGAGCAATACATATGGTCCTGAATATGAATCGTGCTCAAAGCATTTTTTATTTTTATTTTTCAGATAATGCTTAATTGATTTCATGCACATGCTCATTTCTATGGTATTTCAGAACGTTTAGCGTATAAACTTACGAGAATCGAATATTTGCATATTTGCATGTAGTTGACACATGTCTTGGTTATCGAATGATAAACATGTCCTCAACAAATTAATTATGCTCGACAGGATACTGTTCAATAAATTTAAGGCGGACGAGTTTTTGTTTTCAGTTTACAAGTGTTTCGCAATGTCAGTCTTTACCCTTTGTAAGTATTTACAGGTAGCATGTAAACGTCTCAACTGTTGCGTTGCTAGATAGCTAGTGTCTAGGGCTTATCGCCGTAGCGGGCTCTGGCGGGGACCCTTTACACGTGGTTGATCATGTTGTTGTTATAATGTTCTGATAATACAACAGGTATGGAACCCGTTACCTCTAAATCGCTAGGCGGACAACATATCCACTACGCCATGGCGACCACCGTTATAACTCTTAAGTTTTCGGATAATATAAAAAAATAGTGTCCCAAAATTTAGATACGAAAATTATTCCAAAATATAGATGTCCTAAAATTTAGAGACACTCCAAAAATATTGCATCGACGATTGTATACGGGAATGCAAATGAATAACATCCATTTTTTTAACGACCCACATCCCATGCTTGTAAAATACCACTTCATATTGTATAAATTACTTTTTGTAGACTGTATTAAAAATAACTCCACATGCTTTATTTTTGTACAGAAAGTTACTCTAAGTCTCCCCTTGTCAAAAAAGTGAGCAAAATCCGGTTATAACCCAGTTTTAAACTGGGTTTAACCCTGCGGTATTGGCACCGAGCTAAAAGCGAGTCTTTTAAACACACTTTTTGCTTACCGACTTTGTTTTATCTGAGTTAAATCTTGGTTTAACTCGCTTAAAGCCAACATAGTGGTTTTTTTAACCGTCTTAAGTGGGTTTAAAGTAAGTTTTCTTCAGCTGTGTTTAACTCTGCGGTATTTGCACTGTGCTAAGAGCGGTTTTTTTTTTCAGACACGCTTTTAGCTTACCGACTGGGTTTTTTAGCTTACTGACTGGGTTTTTTAGCTTATCGACTTGGTTTTTTAGCTTACCAAGTTGGTTTTTTCTGAGTTNAGGATCTCTAACGCCAGTTGATCTGCAAAGGATTAATACCAAAACACTTTCAAAAGGACAAGGCATTCTTCAAACATATTAATTGGTTATGTTTTTGTTCCACTTCACTATGAAATATTGCTGTTATGGTTATCTTGATGCTTTAATAATAATACATTTAAGTTATTTGCTTGTTGTTTTTGTTTGTTTATTTTTGCAATTTTAATCCTGTGATAACATGTGACTAAACTCTTTCATAAATAATAAAAAGGAATTGCGTTTGGTAGAAAATACAGTTTGAAAATATACCAAGATGCGTGGTCTCATTTGACTGTGTGGACTGGTCAGAAGTGTGATGCTTTTTAAATGCAATTACCTGTATAGTTTTACATCTCAACAAATCCAGCTTTTCTTGGTCACAGAGTGCGGTTTGCTCCAGTTGGCCAACTCGTGAAGTTTAAAAACCTGGTGTTACAGTCCATACATCAGGTAGTATCCCCATTTTACTCCCTTGTTTGGAGGCACGTTTTTTTCCTCAGGATCTCCTGATCAATGTAAATTTCGCCTTGGGGCAAATTTTCTCCTTCAAAATTAAAATATAAAAGTTCTCATTTAATATGAGGGTAAAAAATCCATTCAGAAATGACCAGAATTATTCTTAACTTAAATTGTATTAATAGCTCATTCTGAATAAGCTATACATAAAATTTAAGTTGACAATAACCATAATAATTCACTGTACACAACATTAACACGTTTTAATTGGTATGTTTATCTATTTTTGTTTCAAATTGTGTTATTTTTCCTTAAAATTACAATGCATTTACTTTTCCATTTACCAGGGACAATACATTAATATGATAACGATCATAATAAATTCAATAAACTAAATAAAAAAGGTCATCATGCAGAAATGAAAATACAAACCTGTTACAACACTTACTGTTCTTCAGGATGCCACTTTGAAACTTTTTTGCTTCAAACTTGTTGTCGATTTCCACATTGTAGTAAATACACATTGTTTTCATCACACAATACTTCATGCTGACAGTATTTCAAGACATTTCAAACTACAATTTTTAGTCTAAATTTGCTCAATTATGCATAAAATGTAGATCAGAATCAATTGCTGTATTAAACCTGCTTGTTTTCAAAAAATTAACTTCCTGTGCCAAACAACCAATCAAAAGTGGCTTGTTTTCAACAAACAAACCATTAACCAATCAAAAGTTTGCAGATGATATTACACCCCTTTGCATTAATTGGGGGAGGACACACATCACTGATAACAATTCTTCTCTTTGTGACCTTAAATTAAATATCATTACTGAGAAATGACAATCTGTTCATTGTTTATGAAATCAATACTATAATTACAATACATGCACACAACCCTTAGCATATTATATTTAATTGTGAATATTTCAATATAACATACTTAATGGTGTAAGCAAATAAGAATACTATTATAAATATTATTTAAATTGCCTTTTTAAATTTTTGTTAGTAGTCAATGTGGAAGACATTAATTTTATTTGGGTTAAATATCAGTATAAGAAAGTTCACATACTTATTGTTTGATGTTGAGGAAATATTATTGATACTGGCAAGTGTATTTTTGACACTTTCAATATTTTTAATTAGTGACCCACAGACTGATTATGTCGAACTTGTCCTTTTTAAAGCTGTTCTACTGATTCACAATATTTTATGAGGAGACAAATTGCAGCAATTATTAAAGACCATTAACATTATGTGAAGATAAAAACAAATTCAGTACAATCCTCCTTATAAACACTAAATCTTTGTCCTTTAACTTAAGTTATTTGCTATAGTGTTCTTTTTTAATCAAATGATTAAAAAATACTGACTTTTAGAGTTACACTTATTTTTATGAAGACTTAAAATACACTTGTATAAGCATATTTGTGCAAATCAGAAGATACACTTATATGCACACAAAATGCACTTCATTAAAAAAGTGCTTCTTGCATAAAAAGATACACTTTGTCAACAGAAGATACACTTTGTAAAATTTGTTTGAACAAAAATGAAGTTCTTAAATGAAAAATACAGAAAAATACCCTTAAAGAAAATGAAAATGCAGAAAAAGAAATGCACTTCAGCACACTTACTTATGAAAAAAAGTGCAGAATAAGTACACTTTTCGTTAAAAATGCAGAAAAATACACTTTTTAAAGCACATTTTGTGAAAAAGTGCATTTTATTTTGGGAAGGGATTGAGGGTTGAAATTTGCCTTATCAGTAGATACATCTAAAGTTGTTTATGGCAGACACAGTTTGGTATCCCCAATAAGTCAACTTTGGATCATAAACATTGATCTTTATCAGTGCTCCATCTAGGCCTAAAAAGAGGCAAGTCCAAACCTGCCCCCAATGTTTTTATTGTATCACATTACTTAAGGAAGTTGTATTTGAAGTTTCCATAAAAAAATACAATGTTCACACTGAAACTTGTTTTATTTATTATAAGTCTATTGAATTCTCCCAAGAACATAAATTAAATCAAAGTATTAACATTTTTATAGATGTGTGATTGTTTTCATAATATATTTAATATTAAATTATTTATTCAAAGTGNCCGGATACCAAGCAGAAACGAGGCAGAAATCTGGTAAAATCTGGTAAACTAGTGCTGTTAAATATACTGTCCGAACATTGAGAATCATTAATTATGAACGAAACCCATATGTTGGAAAATTAAGAGTCACGAAACATTTTTTTTTGGCCAAAAAAGGGAGTGTCCCAAACCTTGAGTAATTACGGTAACAAAACTTAATAAACATCGGCATGTTTATGTACAAGTTCATTGAGTTGGACACCGGCGAAAATGTCCGCTTTTATTTTATTTTTGTGTCGCCTGACTATGGTCAGGGGACATATAGGTGATACTTCGTCGGCGGCGGCGGCCGCGGCGGCGTCGGCGGCCGCGGCGGCGTCGGCGTCACACTTTTCGAAAAAGGCTCATAACTTCTGTGTCCTTTCAGATATTGCTTTCATATTTGGTGTTCATGTGTATCTAGACAAAACCTTTCCATGCGCAAACAATTTTTGACCCCTGTGACCTTCACCTTGAACTTGAGGCCAGCGTTCAGGTTTCGAAATCTGCGACCGCGATTCGAAAAAGGCTCATAACTACTGTGCCCCATTCAGATATTGCTTTCATCTGGACAACACCTTTCCACGCGCATAATTTGTTTTACCCCTGTGACCTTCACCTTGAACTTGAGGGCAGCGTTCAGGTTTCGAAATCTGCGACCGCGATTCAAAAAAGGCTCATACATTATGTGTCCCTTCAGATATTGCTTTCATATTTGGTATGCATGTGTATCTGGACAACACCTTTCCATGCGCATAACATGTTTGACTCCTGTGACCTTGACCATGCACTTGAGGTTAGCGTTCTGGTTTCGAAATCTGCGACCGCGATTAAAAAAAGGCTCATACCTACTGTGTCCCTTCAGATATTGCTTTCATATTTGGTACGCATGAGTATCTGGACAACTTCTTTCCATGCGTATGACATTTTTTACCCCGTGACCTTGACCTTGAACTTAGGGTGTGCGTTTAGATTTCGAAATCTGCGACTGCGACCCCAAAAAGTTCATAACTACTATGTCTTGAGCTTTACTTTAAACATAATTTTTTTTGGATAGAATTTTTTATGCCCCCGGAGGAATATGAGGTTGTCCTGTCCGTCCGTCCGTCCGAAAATCTTGGTTAACCCATTTTGACTGTTTCGTCTGACATCAATACCGCTTGCTACAGAGCTTTGATACTTGCATGGATGTTGTCTCTCATCACCCTGCACACACCAGCATCACCCAACCTCATTTTGACCTTGACATTGTTTTGGACTTAGACTTATTGAAATGGGCCATTTCCTTGGTTAACTAACCCATTTACCATCAGGCGACACATCCAACTCGTGGAGCTCTAGTTCATTTAAAAGAAGACTTTTTGACAAAATCCAGTAAAGGCAGAAATTGTCATCCCTGATTAGCCTGTGCGGACTGCACAGGCTGCCTGTGCGGACTTCACAGGCTAATCTGAGCTGACACTTTACGCACTTGCATTTAACCCTGTTTCTCAGAGCGCGAATCATATTATGAACATAAAGTCTTGTGTAAAAACTGTAATATAGCATATTGACTTACCTGTTTGCTCAGTGATGATCTTAATATTAACTAACAACAGCATAAAAGGCATGTTTTTTCTGTTATTAATTAAATAAAATATCACATTTTATTATGTGAACATCAGATGGCTGTACCTAACAACTACATAAGCTTGGCATGTAGCAGCAACTAAGGTACATGTACCTACAACACATTAGCTGTCTAAATTGTGAAAATCATCAGTAAAGGTATAATAGTTATTTCAAAATACAGGTGTTGGGGGTATGGCCAAGTCATTAAATGACTTGGCCACGCGCTCAACACCTATGGTTCAAACAGATACATATGATGGGGATAGTTGTCCTTTCAATCATACTTTTTATTTGAAAATCTTCCTCCTTTCCCTACTTTTTCTTCAGAAAATCTCCTATTTATTTCCTGCTTTGCTATTTGAAACCATTTGAAGGCCTGTGTACGACAGATACATGATTACAAAACAAAAATGGAAGAAGCCTTGATAGTATCTTGGTGTTTTATTTCAGTTCCTCTGAAATCGATTGAAGTTGAGGTGAAAATCAAAGGCTATCTAGCTGAGGTGGTTACAAACCTGCAGTACACAAATGCAGAGGAAAACTCGATAGAAGCCTTGTTTACTTTTCCTGTTGATGATGGAAGTGCCGTCTATCAATTTGAGGCGGACATTGATGGGCGTCATATTGTGGCTGAAGTTCAGGAGAGAGAGCAGGTGTTGAAACAACAACTTGAGCACATACATTTGAGCCTTTCTCTGTGAAAAGGACATTTAATGCATGTGCATAAAGTGTCGTCCCAGATAAGCCTGTGCAGTCCGCACAGGCTCATCAGAGCCACACTTTACGCTTTTATGCTTTATTTCGTTTAAAGAAAGTATCTTCTTATCCAACGTTCAGTTCAGGCGGAAAGTGACATCCCTGATTAGCCTGTGCGGACTGCACAGGCTAATCTGGGACAACACTTTACGCACATGCATTAAACCCCCTTTTTACATTACGAGGCTCATTTTATATCTTAATCATTGGATATTGACTTAACGCTCTGTCTTTTAAGCAACCTCTTCTGTCAGACTGTAGAACTAAAACTTTGCTAATTGTGACAGAGATAATAGAGATGTTACCTGTCCTAACCTTTGGATTCATGTTTAATATAAAGTTAACAATTGTAAAACTTACTTTACAGTTTTTTATAATATTTTAACGAGCAGTATTTTTTTAATCTAGAATGCATATTACCTTTTAATTGTCTGATTTTTTTTTTAATGTTCTTATCCGCCTGCTTTTGGACTGTAATAAAAATGTAAACATGTATTCAGCAATATTCAAGTCAAGTTTTATTTGTATTTTTAACTACATTTACTACATTAAAATATAGAATTTAATATTTAGAATGTCTTCAAACTCATTATGTAAGGTCGTTGACCAAAGCAATTAACTCTTTGCAAGGAGGCATTAATGGTCAAATAGCTAATAAGGGATGATAATTTCCGCTTCTATTGCATCTTTTGTTTGAAGAAAGACTTTTCTTGACAAAAATCCATTTTAGGAAAAAAAGTGTTGTCCCTGATTAGCCTATGCTGACTGCACAGGCTAATCTGGGACGACACTTTCACACATGCATTTAACCCCCTTATAACCCGAGACGCATTTTTTGTATCGTAGGCCATCCTTACCTTCAAAGATGCAGTAGAAACCGGCAAGACAGCCATGTTGTTAAAGGAGGACACAAAGAGTAGCGACACGTTCCAGTGCACACTGGGAAATCTTCCCCCAGGAAAAGACGCTGTATTAAAGATGTCGTTTGTGAATGAACTTCCGCAGGAGGCTGATGGGAAATTACGGTTCACGCTTCCAACTGTGCTAAATCCTCGGTACTCACCAGGTAATCAACCTCCTTCCCTGCACTTTAACGTTACAATTTTTAAAATTGTGTTATATGTTACATTTATGTTTGTAATATATCCTCATAACTTTTGAAAGTGTATATTGTAAGGAAAGCTGTTGAAGTTAGATATGAGGTGACATTGGCTTTGTTAACACAAGCACATCAGGTGAACATGGGTATTATGCCATATGCTGCCAGCATAGCTTCATATCAGCCTGCGCATTTGTACAGTCTGGTCAGGAGCTACACTGTCCTCTATTCAGTCATTCAAGGTTTCGTGGTCTCATTAGCAGACAGTATAGCTCCTTACCAGACAGCGCGACTGTGGTCTGGAGCTAAGCTGGCCGCATACGGCATAAGACCCATTTTTGCATGATGCTGCTCATACGGTGTCTTCCTAACAATTGAGAGGTCCCTAATTCAATCCCCACTCTGTCAGCATTCTCAAGATCTCTCCCTTATACAGTCAGTACTTGTTCAAGCCAAGAATCTGGGTTGGCTTTAGTCTTAAGCTTTTTATGCAATAAAACAAGTAAGGTTTAAAGTTAAAATGATATACGATTTTATAAAATATGAGCCTCGTTCTTGGAAAACTGGGCTTAATGCATGTGCGTACAGTGTCATCCCAGATTAGCCTGTGCAATCTGACAATGGTAATCAGGGACGACACTTTCAGCCTTAATTGTATTTTTGTTCACATGACGCCTCTCCTACAAGAAAATCCAGTTAAGACGAAACGTGTCTTCCCTGATTAGCCTGTGCGGAATGCACAGGCAAATCTGAGACGACACTTTACGCACATAAATTAAGCCCAGTTTTGTAAGAACAAGGCTTATTTGATGACTGTTATGTAGATGCAGGAGGAAGCGTAGCAGCCGAGGGAGCCACCTATGTTGCCCCTTGCAAAGTGCCGTACAGGTTCAAGATGACAGCCAGTGTGGAGGGCTACCACAAGATTAAAGCAGTTACCTCGGACAAATTATCACTGAAAGTTGAAATGGAACGTGAAGAAAAACTTGCAAATGTATGCATTGATATTGCTCATTTCTTTTGAACAAAATAACCTGTTTTTGTAACGAAAAGTTACTGATTGTATCTACCATTCCTATTCTGTGACACTGTTTCTGCTACAGAAATTCTACGGAACCTTTAGTCCTGTTAATTTGGATACATACCAGTGTGTTTTACTTGTAATGGGTACCTGCTCTCAGCATTTATTTAATGGATTTGTGATGTTTAATTATAGTGATTGCGCTGTTAGATGTTTGCTACATATTACTGTTTAATCTAGCATCTAACATTACTCCTGCAGTTTTTCCTTATTCTTAGTCTGTCTGTATCACCCAAGCTTACTGTAGTCATATTTCTTGTTTGACTTTGAATTTATATCAAACTGACATGAAGCTTGAAATGAACAATTTACTTGTATTTTTTTTTAAATGCCTTTCAGCCAATCTAGAATGAAATGGCCAATATTAATATCCAAACAGGTGTAATTACCAAAGATAAACTATGCATAAAATGACCAATTACCACATTAGTGTAATATGAAACACTATTTGAATGACAGTCAGTACAATATTGTTATTTGTTACATACATTTTGTGGGCAGGTTTCTCTGGGGGAGGAGTTCAAGTTTGACCATGACCTGACCCTGTAAATCGAGTATGCAGAGCCCTTTCAGCCACAGGTGGTGTTGGAAAATGGAGACCCAGAGAGAGGTAAAATGATGGGTCGCAGTTACAATCTATTTGAGCGTCGCTCTGTGAAAATGGGGTATAATGCATGTGCATTAAGTGTCGTCCCAGATAAGCCTGTGCAGTCCGCACAGGCTAATCAGGGACAACACGTTCCGCTTATATTGTATTTTTTATTTTAAGGAAAACTCTTCTTAACGATAATCAAGTTAAGGCTGAAAGTGTTGTCCCTGATTAGCCTGTGCGGACTGCACAGGCTAATCTGGGACGACACTATACGCACATGCATGAAACCCATTTTCACAGAGCGATGCTCATGTTCATTGATCACTGGTCCTGCAGCCCAGCTCTTCCACTAGATTTTGAAAGTGTGAAGTCCTGACTTCCAAGCCTTACATTTTGGAAGTCCCAGGCATAAAATCTGGAAGTCCTACTTTTATATCAGTATTTAATTTAACTATGGATATTGAACCTATCAGTTGCATGTATTCAAATTATTTTTAAATTACTACAAAAAAAGGTTTATATTGCATTTCAGGGGACCTCCACATTTTTTATAATGGACATGCAATTGCAATTTTCGCTTGGGCGGCAACTTATGGAAGCTAAGTGGGACCATATTGATTAACCATTTTAATTTTTCTTCTGTTTTCATCTTTTGTTCTTCCTGTAATTTTGAATTATTTCTTTATTGGATTATGTATACTGATTTATCGCGGACAAGTATTACACACAACAACGGAAAATGACAGACACAATTTTTGTTTATCCAAATCATAAATCGGCGAATGTACGTGCTGACGAAAATAAACTATTTCACTTTACTGTTTTTATTACATGTTGTTGACAATGTACATTGTACAAGTCGAAATAAACTGTCTGTCTGCCTGTCCGTAGGTAATTGTCCCACTCTTCAGCTATTGCACGGGTGATAAAAACAAAATAATACAGTGTAAAGTTTGTTCTTTTGTAAAGTTTGTTCTTATTCACAGTTGTCAATTTATAAAACGTTGAACATTAGTTCAACAATAACTATACTATAGACGACAAAAAAGTCAATTAAATTATGTTTAAGTAGTTAACCATTAATGTCTCTTATAAATAATCTTTGAAATGATCTCTTTAAAGTATCGCTTTGTATATAACAGAGGGCCTGTTAAAAGAAGACATACTGATGGTCAGTTTCCATCCCGATTTGAAACAAGTATCCATGTCAAACAGTGGCGAATACATCTTCATTATCGATCGGTCTGGTAAGCATACATTTGTGTTGCGTTCTAAGAAAACTGTGCATAATGCATGTGCGTAAATTGTCGTCCCAGATTAGCCTGTGCAGAGCGCACAGGCTAATCTGGGACGACAATTTCCGCTTTTATGGATTTTTTTGTTTAAATGATGTCTCTTCTTAGCGAAAATTGAGTTAAGGCGGAAAGTGTCGTCCCGGATTAGCCTGTGCGGACTGCACAGGCTAGTCTGGGACGACAATTTACGCACATGCATTATACCCAGTTTTCTCAGAACACGACACATTTAACATTGATGAGTATGCTATTAGGAGGTAGATATGTAGTTAGATTTGTGTTGCCTTTTATTAGTTCTTGGTGAAAATGTGTATGGACAAAAAAACTGACTAAGACCCAGTTCTTTAATACCTTAAAAAAAAATGAAAATCATTTCTAATGGAAATCTAACTTTTCCAAGTACAAAAACCTCACTGAAATTGGTAAAATAATAATGACTTGGTACTGTTCAATAGTATATTTTTTGTACATATGATAGCTGTTGATGTCGGTGGTACATTGACATGTAACCAGTGCGTATGCTGTGAGGACCAAAAACATTGATATTGTACATTTCATTAACACCAATCGCTTTGGAAATCATGTGATGCATTATAAAAAACTTGCATAAAAATAATAATAAACATTTTAATTAACTTTGGAATTGATGCCATTTTGAAATGCTTTAAAATATTTTCTCTGGAAAGGGGGATCTTAATTGTAATAATGTTCTGCATTCAAGTAACGGAAGTACCAAGCTTATAAGTAGATTTAACTCTTTCCCATTCAAAAGCAAAGTAAAAAGGGCTTATGCAACCAGCATAAAACCAGAACAGCCTGCAAATTACTCCCAGTCTGTTCAGGTTTTGTGCTGTTTGCTGCTCATCTGTATCTTAAGGTTGGCAATGAAACCTTTAAAACTTGAATCTAGTAAAAACGGTCTAAAATTTAATTAGATTTTGTAAAGGATGACAAAGGCTTAAAAATGCGTATCGAAGTGGTAAAGGGTTAAACACCTGATTTCAGGCAGTATGACTGGAGACAGTATCAAGAATGCAGCCGAGGCTTTGCTCCTGTTCCTCAAGAGTTTGCCCCAGTCCTGCCATTTCAATGTGGTCAGCTTTGGAAACAAGTTCTCCTGCCTTTTCGATGGGTGAGCTCTACATGACCATACATTTGAGCCTCGCTCTGTAAAAAGGGGTTTAATGCATGTGCTTAATGTTTCCGCCCAGCTTAGCCTGTGCAGTCCACACAGGCTAATCAGGGATGACACTTTCCGATTTTATCGTATTTTTCGTTTAAAGGAAGACTTCTTGTTGAAGATCCAGTTAAGACGGAAAGTGTCGTCCCTGATTAGCCTGTGCAGACTGCACAGGCTAATCTGGGATGACACTTTACGCACATGCCTTAAACCCCTTTTTCACAGAGCGAGGCTTATTTATTTTCGACCATCACTGCAATATTTTGCATTTGCGAGTTTATTTTACAATGCTGGGCTCAGATTTTGAACTTCGTTTTGCATCTTTTATCAGGAGTTAAAGAACAATTATTTGTGTTCTTTGTATATAAGCAGTTTAGCAAATATAATGTTAGACAACAGTTAGATTTATTAAAAATTACAACTTCTTGCAATTTCGCATAAACATCAAATTCTGAATGGATAATCTGCTCACATGTTTTGTGTTTCATTTCACAATTAACCAACTACATAGTTATGCAAATTAACAAGTCAAAAAGTGGCCAAATTATATCATTGTATTCCGCGAATCTTAATGACCTTGATTTTCATTTGACAATACATGTAGTTGTTATTTAGGATTCAGTGAACACTGGTTTTGCCAGTCTTTTACAGGTGGTACAAATAAAATTGTTCTAAATCCACGGGGTTATGTATTGTCATACAAATTACCATTTCCGCAAATCTTTACTCAATATGTGAATATTAAGGAGACACAAGGGCATATATCAGTTAAAATATGCTTGTACGTAGTTATAAGTTAAGTTCTGAATGAGGTCTATAATGAAATATCGTCATTGCCTGGGGCCAACATTTACCTTGTGCCTTTTGACGAAGACGTAATGGAAAGTGAAACTAGATTCATACCCCAGGGAACAAAAGTCAGTTGTGATCCTTTTAGTTAAAACAATTGCAGCTTGTATACACATGATGCTGGAATTAAAAGAATTGAATAGCATTTTTGTTTTAATTTCATGGATATATGAACTGTCTGGAAAACTGTTTTATGCAAAGTTCATACTTCAATTAAATGTAAACAATGTAATTCAAATCTTTTTTTTTATCATACTCTTATATCTGCTTGATACAAAGGTGAGTGATAAACAAAAATGAAAGCAAGATTTTCAATAGAATTAAAACAGATTCAACAGAATTTTACTGACAATTTGAGACCAATATAAATTATCTTTTAGACACAATCAGAAACAAAAAAAGAGCAAAAATGTTTCTTTCAGTATACATCTTCAAGTGCTCATGACTTCACAACAAACGTCATAAAATAGATTATATGCACTAAAACTGCTGGGACATAGCCATTATACTTTCCTGCTTCTTTCAAAAAGAGGCTTTGCTGTTGTTTTATTCTCAGCATCATCTTAAAATATTACATCATGATAAGGCAGAAACCTGTAATTCTCTACATTATTTTTGTGGCCTGGAATCTTTAAATAGTGTCTTGTAGATCTACTTTAATTTGAGTTTCCACATGAGAGAAATCACTGCATGTATTCATGCATTTAATATGGGCGTGCTCTGATAAAAGGGGGTTTAATGCATGTGCGTAAAGTGTTGTCCACGATTAGCCTGTGCAGTCCGCACAGGCTAATCAGGGACAACACTTTCCGCTTTTATTGTATTTTTTGTTTAAAGGAAGACTATTCTTGACGAAAATCTAGTTTAGGCGGAAAGTGTCTTCCCTGATTACCCTTTTGCGCACAGCACATACTAATCCGGGACGACACTTAACGCGCATGCATTAAACCCCCTTTTCACAGAGCGAGGCTCGTATGTATAAACTAACCCTTTTCAGGAGTGAACCCTATTCTGAGGAGTCCCTAAAGAAGGCCCTAAAACTTCAAAAGGCAATGGAGGCTGACATGGGTGGTACTGAGATGTACAAACCTCTTGAACACGTCCTCAAGGCCAAAGTCAAGAATCAGTGTAGAAATGTACGTTTATTGCAGGTCATATTTTGATAGAAAGACAAATAAGTAGAAATGTCAATTGAGAAAAACCATCCATTTTAACATTCAATCTTTATTATACCCCCATTACCATTGGTAATGGGGGCTATATAGGAGTCACTTTGTCGGTCTGTCGGCTGGTCTGTCTGTCTGTCTGTCCCGAAAATTCATCCGATCTTCACCAAACTTGGTCAGAAGTTGTATTTAGATGATGTTAAGGCCAAGTTTGAATATGGATCATGCCGGGTCAAAAACTAGGTCACAGGGTCACTTAGTGCGTTTTAAACCAAAAGTTTGTCTGGACCATAACTATGTCATTTATCGTTAGATTTTTAAATAACTTGGTACATTTGTTCACCATCATTGGGCGGTGTGTTGCGCGAAAAAAGTACGTCGATATCTCCAAGGTCAAGGTCACACTTTAAGTTCAAAGGTAAAATGCTTGTCTGGGCCATAACTATGTCGTTCATTGTGANGGGGGTATACGTCACTTCTGTGACAAAGTTCTAGTATTTTGACTGCCTTTTTCAATTTGTTAAGTAAGAAAAATGAGATCCTAATTTTTTAGTTTGAATTCATAGCTGTAATTACTTTTAATATTTCATACGCAGTGAGTTTTGGTAGAATTATTTCCCATTATCTGTTGTTTCAGTATAAAATATATAGTCCCCATTTTTTTAGCCTGTTTAACTACTGGGTAATACCAGTTAAATGACTTCAATGTGTATATGATGTTAAGAAAAGGATTTCGACTTTTGTTTGAATGACGACCCTTTTTATACCCCCATTACCATTGGTAATGGGGGCTATATAGGAGTCACTTNGGGCATCAGTGTCTGTTTTGGATATGGCCATTTTGTAATTAATTTGAATTGAATAATTGCCCTTTGCCATTTTGTCCACTGTTGAATATATAGTGGATTTGTCTGTGTCCAAACATGTGTTGTTGGGGAATCTGTGTCTGTGGCAAATTTTTAGTTTCTTAATACAACTATAAATTTCCTGGTATTATATTTTATCACATGCTATACCTTGTTTTCAATTTAATACAGACATTACGTTTTTTTTATATTACACATGTGTAATACAACATTTTTAAGCAGTTTCATTGGCTACAGAATCAATAACTAGCCAATTGCATGGCTTTATTTTGGTGAAATGACGTCGTTAAAATAAAATGACGTCACGATAGTAAACAACTTTTAGATCGATCAGCATTTGTTTGGTCAATTAAGATGTATTTTACTAACCAGGTTTTCCGAAGGAAAATACTGGTTATTAGATTGGCGAATGCGGGCGGGCGGGCTGGCTGGCAGGCTTGCTGGCAGGCGGGCGGAACATACTTGTTCTATCTAATTCAAATAGTTTTCATCCGATCTTTACGAAACTTGGTCAGAAGTTGTATCTNCGCGCGAAAGAATTACGTTGATATCTCCAAGGTCAAGGTTAAACTTTGAGTTCAAAGGTCAAACATGACCATTAACAAGCTTGCCCGGGCCATAACTATGTCGTGCATTGTGCGGTTTCAAAATTATTTGGCACATTTGTTCACCATTATTGGACAGAGTGTCGCGCGAAAGAATTACGTTGATATCTTAAAGGTCAAGGTCACACTTTGAGTTCAAATGTAAAAAATGGCCATTAATGAGCTTGTCCGGGCCATAACTATGTCGTTCATTGTGCAATTTTAAAATCATTTGGCACATTTGTTCACCATCATTGGGTAGTGTGTCGCGTTAAAAGAAGAACGTCGATATCTCCAAGGTCAAGGTCACACTTGGAGTTCAAACGTCAAAAATGGCCATAAATAAGCTTGTCCGGGTCATAACTATGTCGTTCGTTGTGAGATTTTAAAATCATTTGGCACATTTGTTCACCATCATTAGACGATGTGTCTCGTGAAAGAATTACGTCGATATCTCCAAGGTCAAGGTCACAATTTGAGTTCAAAGGTCAAAAATGGCCATAAATGAGCTTGTCCGGGCCATAACTATGTCGTTCATCAAGGGATTTTGAAATCATTTGGCACATATGTTCACCATCATTGGACGGTGTGTCGCGCGAAAGAATTACGTCAATATCTCCAAGGTCAAGGTCACACTTTGAGGTCAAAGGTCAAAAATGGCCATAAATGAGCTTGTCCGGGCCATAACTATGTCGTTCATCAAGGGATTTTGAAATCATTTGGCACATATGTTCACCATCATTGGACGGTGTGTCGCGCGAAAGAATTACGTCAATATCTCCAAGGTCAAGGTCACACTTTGAGGTCAAAGGTCAAAAATGGCCATAAATGAGCTTGTCCGGGCCATAACTATGTCGTTCATCAAGGGATTTTGAAATCATTTGGCACATATGTTCACCATCATTGGACGGTGTGTCGCGCGAAAGAATTACGTCAATATCTCCAAGGTCAAGGTCACACTTTGAGGTCAAAGGTCAAAAATGGCCATAAATGAGCTTGTCCGGGCCATAACTATGTCGTTCATCAAGGGATTTTGAAATCATTTGGCACATATGTTCACCATCATTGGACGGTGTGTCGCGCGAAAGAATTACGTCAATATCTCCAAGGTCAAGGTCACACTTTGAGGTCAAAGGTCAAAAATGGCCATAAATGAGCTTGTCCGGGCCATAACTATGTCGTTCATCAAGGGATTTTGAAATCATTTGGCACATATGTTCACCATCATTGGACGGTGTGTCGCGCGAAAGAATTACGTCAATATCTCCAAGGTCAAGGTCACACTTTGAGGTCAAAGGTCAAAAATGGCCATAAATGAGCTTGTCCGGGCCATAACTATGTCGTTCATCAAGGGATTTTGAAATCATTTGGCACATATGTTCACCATCATTGGACGGTGTGTCGCGCGAAAGAATTACGTCAATATCTCCAAGGTCAAGGTCACACTTTGAGGTCAAAGGTCAAAAATGGCCATAAATGAGCTTGTCCGGGCCATAACTATGTCGTTCATCAAGGGATTTTGAAATCATTTGGCACATATGTTCACCATCATTGGACGGTGTGTCGCGCGAAAGAATTACGTCAATATCTCCAAGGTCAAGGTCACACTTTGAGGTCAAAGGTCAAAAATGGCCATAAATGAGCTTGTCCGGGCCATAACTATGTCGTTCATCAAGGGATTTTGAAATCATTTGGCACATATGTTCACCATCATTGGACAGTGTGTCGCGCGAAAGAATTACGTCAATATCTCCAAGGTCAAGGTCACACTTTGAGGTCAAAGGTCAAAAATGGCCATAGATGAGCTTGTCCGGGCCATAGCTATGTTGTTCATTGTGAGACTTTGAAATCAATTGGCACATTTGTTTGCAATCATGCGAAGGTGTGTTGCGCGAAAGAATTACGTCTATATCTCCAAGGTCAAGGTCACACTTTGAGGTCAAAAATGGCCATAAATGAGCTTGTCCGGGCCATAACTATGTGGTTCATCAAGGGATTTTAAAATCATTTGGCACATTTGTTCACCATCATTGGACAGTGTGTTGCGCGAAAGAATTACGTCAATATCTCCAAGGTCAAGGTCACACTTTGATGTCAAAGGTTAAAAATGTCCATAAATGAGCTTGTCCGGGCCATAGCTATGTTGTTCATTGTGAGGCTTTGAAATCAATTGGCACATTTGTTCACCATCATTGGACGGTGTGTCGCGCGAAAGAATTACGTCAATATCTCAAAGGTCAAGGTCACACATGAGTTCAAAGGTAAAAAATAGCCATAGTTGAGCTTGTCCAGGCCATTACTATGTCGTTCATTGTGGGATTTTGAAATCAATTGGCACATTTGTTAACCATTATTGGACGGTGTGTTGCGCGATAAAATTACGTCGATATCTCCAAGGTCAAGGTCACACTTTGAGTTCAAAGGTCAAAAATGGCCATAAATAAGCTTGTCTGGGCCATAACTATGTCATTCATTGTGAGATTTTAATATTACTCTCCACATTAATTTTGTTCACAGGCATTGGATGGCGTATCATGCCAAAGAATTCAAGATTTCAAAGGTCAAAATGGCCATAAATGATAATGGCATAATAATTCTTAAAAATTGCCATAAATAAGCTTCTCTTGTTTTGTGAGACAGCATGCAAAATATTCTGTGTCAATGCAGCATGTGGGGGTATACGTCACGTCTGTGACAAAGCTCTAGTTTTGGAATGAATTCATACTATAATTATGCAATTTGTATAATTAAATTACCATGACATTATCATTTCAAAATTAAAATTGAATGCAAATGGTTTACGTGTTAATATGCAAGTTGTAAGATGGCAGGTGTTTTATTCAAAGCATAAAACAAGCATTCCTCTTTTGATTATGCTCACAGAAGTAAGTAAGGTCAATATTATTTTTTACAATAAAGGACAAAGCATCTGATTTTCTAGCCAATTTTGTATTGGAATTTCATAACACAAGTATTTTTCTCAATTTAGAGTGTTTGCACTTGGTATTGGCTCAGGCGTGTCTACCTCCCTCGTGAAAGGCGTGGTGAGGGCAGGGAACGGGCTGGCTGAGTTCATAGCAGACGATGCTCGCATACAACCAAAGGTGAATGTCGCTCAATTTAAAAGTTTCGATAATACCAAGGCCGCAATGTTGAAGAGGACCGGGAGGTCCTGGGTTCAATCCCTAACCAGGGAGTGGTCCCAAAATCATTCCAAACACAACAAGTACTGGTGCTTCCCATGAAAAAGACAAGAGTGTCTTTATAATCCCCAAGCTTTCGATGAAATTGAGCTTAAACAACAAGTAAAAAGCTCCTAATGTAGGAATAGTTACCGTATACACAATGGACTTAACGGTTTAATTTAGAAATTATTTGTAAAAATCATTTTATACCTCACTTTGTTAAACTGATAATATTTGTTTTATCTTTGAAGAATTTTAATATCATGATGAAATTGCTGAATCTTTTTGTGTAGACCCATCTGGCCTGTATTAGCTTATCCTCTCCATGTTGACTTTATGTTATAGGTTGTGTCCTTGTTGAAATGTGCAATGCAGCCAGCCGTGACCAATGTAGAGGTCACGTGGGACTTGCCCCCGGGTGTGACCCCAGTTTCCATACCAACGGAGCTCCCGGCTATGCTGACTGTGGGCCAGAGACTGACATTCTTTGCATTGCTGAAAGGGGTAGATATGAACGTTAGTGTAACGCTGTTGTCTACTTATTTCAATCTTTTGTTATATTAATATGTTATTATCCCCTGCCGTCCGTCCGTCTGTCCGATTTGACCTATCCATAAACAAAATGTATGTGGCAGGGGATATCCATTCGACGAATTTGCTGGTTTTATTTTGTTTTCAGTGTTGTTGTTTTTTATGTATCCTTATTTCTTGTTTAATTAGTCCATTACTGGCCATTCCCTCCATACCAAGCAGGGAAGTTGTCAGTTATTAGTATTAGTATGTGCACTTAGTACTGCTAAACTAGCTAACCCAGGATGAATTTGAATTGGTCAACTGACCAAGGGATATGACTGACATCTGTTGAAAACGGCACAAAAAAATAATCCTGGGATTTTCACAAACTACTCAAGATCCTTTTAATGAAGCTTTGTATTCTTATAAAGGTCTATGTGAGGATTGTAGAGTATCAATCTTTGTCACCAGAGGTCAAAGGTCAAGTCTCTGTTACTTAAAATGGAACCAAACTTAAGACTGAAATAGCTCAAAAAGTACATAAAATATTATGTCTTGGGTATACACCTTGAGCGATAGGTTACCCATATGCTTGTCTGTCAATTTATTCCACTATTTATTCGTCTATCTGTCTGTTGGCAAAAACTGAAATTAAAAATAATAATAGAAAAGAATGTATCTAAACGGGGTGCCGCAATAATAATAGAAAAGAATGTATATAAACGGGATCCTGCAATGTATCTAAACGGGATCCTGCAATGTATCTAAACGGGATCCTGCAATAAATGTATTTAAACGGGATCCTGCAATGTATCTAAACGGGATCCTGCAATGTATCTAAACAGGATCCTGCAATGAATGTATCTAAACGGGATCCTGCAATGAATGTATCTAAACGGGATCCTGCAATGTATCTAAACGGGATCCTGCAATGTACCTAAGCGGGATCCTGCAATTTATCTAAACGGGATCCTGCAATGAATGTATCTAAACGGGATCATGCAATGAATGTATCTAAAAAGGGATCCTGCAATTAATGTATCTAAACGGGATCCTGCAATGTACCTAAGCGGGATCCTTCAAATTATCTAAACGGGATCCTGCAATGAATGTATCTAAACGGGTTCCTGCAATGAATATATCTAAACGGGATCCTGCAATTAATGTATCTAAACGGGATCCTGCAATTATAATAGTAAAGAATGTATCTTAACGGGATCCTGCAATTTCTCAGGTAGAACAGGAGATTCTTGGAAGAAACTTTAAATTCTTAGGAAGAACAATGTGAGATTCACGACCTTTCGATTTTCATCAGAGGTCAAACGCCAGGGCACTGTTACTTAAAATGGAACAAAACTTAATATTGAGCCTTGCTCTGTGAAAAGGGGATTTAATGTATGTGCGTAAAGTGTCATCCCAGATTAGCCTGCGCAGTCTGATCAGGCTTATCACGGACCACACTTTCGGCTAGTTATGATATTTTTGGTTTAAAGAAAGTCTCTTCTTAATTAGCAACAATCCAGTATAGGCGGAAAGTGTCATCCCTGATTAGTCTGTGTGGACTGCACAGTCTAATCTGGGACGACACTTTACGCAAATGCATTTAACCCCCTTTTCACAGAGCGACGCTTTATTGTATTTTCTCAATAACTATCAACGATATCATCATGAAACATGGTATACACTTTTGCCTGCATGTTTACCTTTTTATGCCCCCTTCTTCGAAGAAGAGGGGGTATATTGTTTTTGGCCTGTCTGTCCGTCATTGTTTCTTTCTGTGTGTCTGTCTTAAAACTTTTACCTAGGGTAAAGTTTTGTCATAACTTTTGCATTATTGATGACAGCATCTTGATACTTGGCATGCATTTGTATCTCATGGAACTGCACATTTTGAGTGGTGAAAGGTCAAGGTCAAGGTCATCCTTCAAGGTCAAAGGTAAAACAACTAATTCCTTGTGTGTATTTAAGAGTTTAGTTACAGGTCGCTTCCGCGTCTTCACGACGTCATACGGTATCGACCTGCCCCTGTGACCTTTCAGGATGAAATATTTAATTTTGAGCCAAATTAGGTCAAACTTACCACCGCTGCCCGGGTATTTGCCAAAGAGATAATTTGAATCCAAATAGACCAGCGCATGATGGCCAATGAGACCTTAATATGCGCTGGTAGACAATTTAGAGACAATTCATGCCTGATTCCCCTAAAAAGGGCAAGGTTACTCCGTCAAGGGAGTGCTGACAATCTAGCAAAGATATTCCTTCTGCTCCAAGCGCACTGCGCCGCCTTTTTGGCCACTCTTGAAGTCACCAGCCGTCGACCCGATCCTCAGAACGATTTCCCCAGTACGTTTAGCGTACTGAGTACCGCCGTCCTGGGACACATTCATAAGGCCACCCCCTCGACGTTTCTGGATTGCTCAAGGTCCGCCTCGTCCGTCTTCTACGCTGGTATATCTGCTGTCAAAGCGGCGCATTAAGGGGCATTGTGTTTATGACAAACACATCTCTTGTTTATGTCTGCCATTCCCTTTCTATGTGTACCCATCTGATTTTAAAAACTGCCCTTATCTCTGAACAAAATTAAACATAATAAATATTTCTTTTTACCCACAAAGGCAAAACTGACTGTGAAGGAAATCAGTTGTGTGGGATTTTTTTTATGGTAACACGTAGAAAGTGATAAAATTCCCAATGATGGCGAAACTTGTTGTAATTTTCCCTAATTTGATTGTTATCATTTACAGTCAAAATGTGTGTAGAAATGAAAAACATTGACTAAATTATGGATAAAGCATGTTAGTAGAGATCAGAGAAAGTAACAATTTGTACAAGAAATACATAGAAATATGTGAGATTGTGCTGTTAAACGTCCATTTAAGATAAAAGGGCACTATATATGATAGAAGTTCATAATACACAAGCATAACTAAATGTAAAAAATAAGCATCCTTTTGAAATACCTATGTTGATTTGCATCAAGTTGTTTTCAAGGCAAAGTCTTCACATTTAATTGCCTTTGAAATAGGATACTTTACTGTGTATCCTGTTTATCTTGCAGACTGTTTATGCCCCAAGTACGCTGACCTTGAAAGGCTTACAGAACAATGGCCCAATAACCTTTAGATTGACCTTCACCTTATCTGATGATGAAAAGGTCAGTACATGTAAGTCTGCCCCGGTTCATCGCCTAGCAACCAAAGTGCAGATAAAGCAGCTTCAAGACACAGAAGCTGTTGTCCAACAGGAAATTGAAGGCTAGTTTTTCATTATGAATACAGAATATATATGAGCCTTGCTCTGTGAAAAAGGGGATTTAATGCATCTGCGTTAAGTGTCGTCCCAGATTAGTAATCAGGGACAAAACTTTCCCCTTAAACCGGTATTTTTGCTAAGAAGAGACTTTCTTTAAACGAAAAATATCATAAAAGCGGAAAATGTTGTCCCTGATTAGCCTATGCGGACTGCACAGGCTAATTTGGGACGATACTTTACACACGTGCATTACCCCCCCCCCTTTTAACAGAGCGAGGCACATGTATTGATAATCAATTATTGAGATTACTATTTGTGAAACGAGTTATTATTTTGTAGTCATTTCAAATGATCAGACTGTACTAAGATGTAAAGCTTAGTAACTAGTAAAAATTGAGTAGAGTGTAATTATGTTATTTGATTGGATATTAAAGATTGTGTACTTATATTCAGAGAAAATCTGATATGTCAATTTGGTCACAGCTGTTTAAAAGACTCATTTAGACAAATCCATAGGAACACAATAACAATTCATAGCTTTTCAAATTTATTGTTTTGTTGTGGGTTATTTTTTTTTTTTTTTTTTTT
>VMBQ01003270.1:0-29109 GCA_007657795.1 Dreissena rostriformis
AATGTCGTCTGCTGAATTTCTAAAATAAACATTTTCTTCACTTTTTTTCAAAGACCACTATCAGAATAGCAAACAGTTTTGATCCTGATGAGACGCCAAGTTCTGTGGCGTCTAATCTGGATCCAAAATGTTTGCAAAGGCCTTCAAAATCCGGTTCCAGCGCTCAAAGGGTTAATGCGGAAAAGATATTGTCTACAACTTGAATTGCGCAGTGAATAAGGCCTAATGCTATTCTAGAGGCCAAAAAAGACTTAAAGTAGTCGATTTGAATTTTTCATTAATTTACAGATAAAGTATTCAAGATGTTTTTACTTTTATGATGCCAAATTGTACTGGTTCCACTTTTAAATGGCCTTTAAAAAGCGTCTATATCTTTTTTTTGCTAGTGTATACTTGGTATTTTCAAATAGTTTTTGTCCCTTTACACAATCCATAAACATGTTATACATGATAGTAAAGGGGCATTCCATTCAAATGTATAAATAAGAACTTAAGAAGTGGTTTTTAATACTTATTACAAGTAATTACAAACTATAAATAAAATATGGCTATATTAACGAATAATTGATTCATATTACAAATGTGAACTTAAATTTAATGTTAAAACACACATAGAGCAGACACATGCCAAGTCCTGCTAAAACGTTGTGAGGTGCGAACATATTTTAAATAAATCGTCAGACGTGTACTTAATATTCAAAGCGACACACACATCTAAGTTTTACATTAACTGTACTTCTAGTCAGATAAATGGAGAACCGATGCCGTATGTTATACTGTTTTCTATACAAACAACGATTTACACTTGATTGACGCTTACTTGTGTTTTATGGTGTCTGTAAGATTTAATCGATTGATAATTCTGCGAACGACTTTCTAATAGAAAACTTTTATATTACAACGCATCGACATAAAGAAACAAGTTGTCGGTGGAATAAACGGCAACGAGTTAAATGTGCATAAGGCCATTAATAATGCTTCTTTATAGATATATCATTATTTATTTATTTATTTTTGTGAATACTTACAACCATATTTTGATTTCGGTTTTGTATAAGTTAAAAACATACTACGACCCTGATGGAATAAATACCATTGACTTGTTATTTTGTATACACTATTATGAATAAAATCATAATGATTAGTAAATAACTACCAATTTAAAACCAGATGAATGAATACGAGTCGCGCTCTGTGAAAAGAGCGTTTAATTTATATGCGTGTATTGATTTTTATATAATGAATTGAATAAACCACTGCTTATGTTGCATAAGATTGGAGGAAGAGATGAGTTTTCAGTGCCTTTTTGAAGGCATTCAGTGTTAGAGAACCACGAACGTTTGATGGAAGTGAGTTCCAGAGTTTGGGAGCAGCGTACATGAAACTTTGCACCCCGTATGATACGGATTTAATCTTCGTTGGAATCACTAATGAAGTCGCGTCGTTCTTTGATCTTAAGTTTCGCCTTGGTTCGTAGACTTCAAGTAGGTTTTTAAGATATACAGGCGATTGTCCATTTAAGGATTTGAAAGCATTGGTAAGTATTTTGAAGTGGATTCTTTTTTTCTACTGGGAGCCAGTGTAATTCTTTTAGGATCGGTGTTATATGACTATAGCGGGATGTTCTTGTGATAACACGCGCCGCAGTGTTTTGAACATTTTGTAGTTTCTTGATAGCTGATGTTTGTGTTCCATACAGCAGTGCATTGCAATAGTCTAACCGAGATGTGACAAGTGAATTGACCAAGGATTTTGTGGCATTTGGTGTAAGATATTGCCTGATGTGACCTATTTGCCTAATCTGACCGAAACATGATCTACTTATAGCATTAATATGGTGTTCCATGTTCATTCTTGAATCAAACCAAGCACCGAGATTTCGAACGAATTGTGATGGTTTAATTGTCGAGTCCCCTACTTTAACAGTTAACCCTTCTACGAACTTGGCGTTGTTTTGACTTGAAAATACTATGACCTCGGTTTTGTCGGTGTTAAGTTTGAGCATATTTGTATTCATCCACGAGATGATATCTTGGAGGCACTTTTCAACTCGATTTAGTGTTTCATTTTGGGCTGCTCCATCGGTGGGTTCAAAGGAAAGGTAGAGCTGCGAGTCATCGGCGTAGAAGTGATGCCCGAGTCCATGTTNATCAAAAGTGTTTAACAGCTTGTGCGACGACATTGGCAAGTTTGTCATTGAAATCTGTACATATTGGCTGCGTTCAGGGAAAATGGAGCTTAATGTATGTCAAATAAGTGGTGTCCTGTGCACACTGATTAGCCTGTGCAATGCTCACAAGAAAATCAAGGACGACACTTTCTGATTTTATGGTGTTTTTTGTTTAAAGAGAGTTTCTGGTACTGGGATGACAATTAATGCATATGCATTAAGCCCAAAGACAAAATGCATTAAAAGTTTGTCATGTCGGCAAAATTGTTGCTCAATAATTTAAAGAAAATAAATAAAGTATTAAATAAACATAACACAACATGTACATGATTCTATGCTTGTTATTCTTTAGCAAGGCAACCAAAATTCTAAAGATGGTTATCAGTGCAGCAACCAATTGCGAAAAAAGAGAGACATATGGTTATTATTTTGTCTAAGTTATCTCTATAACATAAATATGATGATAAACAGTGCACCCACATCTCGACCTGTGCTTTAAGACACACTCTTTATAAATTTGAATGGGTTGTGTTCATTTCAAACTTGCGATATAAATTAAGCTATAACATAGTTTTGAAAACTGAGTTGCGTCTAAGATTAAGCAATAGCGAACAACTTCATTGCCTTCAGCGCTTTGATTTATCTAGTTACGAGGTATGTTTATGTATTTTAAAGCATATATACCGACAATGAATAATATATTGCTCTTAACATTATATAGAATAAAACAAACTGTAGTTAGTATGTATATTGACCATTATTTGACATTTATGTATTTATATGTTTAGGTAAGAAGCATTTATGTAAACTTTAATGTTGAAATACATCTTATTGATGTAGGGGTTGTAGGGTAGATTAGATAAGCCCTAAATACGAACAACGTCACACGTCCTTTTATCTTACTTGACAATTAACATTACATTGCATACTGCAGAGATTTCTCGCAAAAAACATCATCGTTAACTTCGTTTTGAAACAGAAATCAGCTATTCAACCTTTGTCTAGACGTTTTTCATGCGCAATTTTTATTTAACGTTTTGTGAGTGTTTGCTATTTCGGCGTGATTTTATTCAACAAATTGTCACAAATACTTGATTTTTAACTTTGATTGAAACAACAACGTGATTCGTATTTAAAGAGGTTTTAAATATCAATCGCAGTTAAGGAACATGATTTTCGCGCAAGTAAACAGTTTAAGACAATTGAACCCTTACCCTTGCAAATCTTCCAGTCTGATTGTATTTGCACTTTTGTTTAGGTCAAATTGATTTGTTGAAATTGTACGAGTGCGAATAACATCGTACAGTGAGGTACACAGTCCTGTTTCTCGTAACCATGGTAAAATAAAAACGGTTACGATTTCAATCGAAACATTAATCGAGAACAATGTAAAAAGATGTATACGAAAAAGGGAAGAAGAAACAAAATAATAAACTCACTAATATGGTCACAAATAATATAAAATCTATATACATGAAACGATGTTTTCTGTATAATTTTTATACTAAATTTCACGACACTCTACACAAGGATTTAGGAAAAAATGGTTAAATCTATCAACTAATAATTATTGATTACATTTCTTGTAATTGATTGTTACTATACAAAAGCCAGAAAAATGCTAATGAAAAAAGTGAGTCTGTGTGCGCGTTTGATATTTTACGACCGCTCATTTAAAATTCATGATCTAAACCCACGAGAGACTTCATGTTGCCGCGAAAGGATGTTACTATAATTTTTTTGTAGTCAAAGAAATAAAATGTGCATAATTCAAACTCGATCTTGCATTATATTGAGTACATGTGTGCTCATGCTAACATTATTATTCTTACCGCTTACTGTGAACGGCAAACATATTTAACAAATCGTTAATTTTGAATGCGTAAACGCTGAATAGTAAATCATTAATGGTTGAAATTTGATTTACCCTTCAAATTGCATAAACTTGTAAATGAAACTACAAAAAAAGAAACAATAGAAAAAGAAACCATGTTAGTACGTTAGCTTTCTATCTTATCGTAATGTACAAACAGTTTAAAAAGGGCGTTTCTTTAATTAATACAATACTATAAATGTATATGTGAATATTAGATAAGCGGATAAGCGTTATTTATTAAGTCGAGTTATTCACAAATTTTCTTATTTAAAAATCATTCAGTGAATTTACCAACAAAACTGTAGAACTCGGAATAGTTTTAAATAATTATAATAACAAGGAGAAAGATAAAATAAAATAAAAATCTTCAAACCTCTGAACAAGTCGCTTTAACGTTATTCATTGATAAAGCATTTCTACACAACAACAAGATCTACAATTCATTTACATCCAATTCTAATGGGCAACTTAAAATTTGCTACTTAGTATAAACACATACCTCGAATTCGTGCCTGAATGGGGATTTCCCCGGATTCGTTCGTGCGAACTTTCACTGAAACCGTCATTGTGGATTCAACTTTAAACTATCACTAAGCTAAAATCGTAGTTCTTTCGTTGCAACCACTATATCCTCGCGCAGAACTGTTTTCACATATATGTTATTATGTATTTCTTCGTTTCTTATAGACAGATTAAATATCTAAACGTAATGAAAGGTATTTAGGATTTAATTTCAGCTTATTATACGTTACATGTATGTATATTCTGATTTCACTATCAAATAATCTTTTTCTCGTCCGCGTTTCCTTTACAGGCGGAAAAACGCATCAAATTTATTTGCTGAACAAATGTTTGCGCAGAGGCACTTAATTGTCACACTAAATAAATTAATTCAACTGAGCGTTTATATTGTCTTCTTTTTTTTGAAGTCTGTAAAACGATTTGCTTGTTTTGTTTGTTTGCCATTCAAACATTTACTCGATAAAAGAACTTCGTATCGAACGTTATAATTCTCTTCTTAATTTAATGTATTTATTTAACGTTTTTTTTTAACGTTAAAAATCCGGCGTCTAATTCAAAATGTCCCCGTCTGCTCCAATCATGCAGTCCACACTGAAGCCCGGAGAATTTAGTAATGGCCCCATCGATGTTTCGTGTTGTTTATATAGATCGTTTCTATGGAACACTTTGACCCATAGTGCGGTAAACTTTCAACAGTATCCCGTGTGCAATGAATAAATGTTATGTAAGTGCTTCGAACGCCGCCCGCGGTATTTCTCGAGACAGAAACATGTCACAGTTTTTCGCGATCTGTCCGACAGTTTTGGACATTTTCGGACAACGCTGAAAGGCGTTCAAAAGTCGTCTGCGCTAAAAACATTGGCACTAGAACTCCTTTATGTTATTCGGTTAAGTTGAAAAGTTTATCTCAGGTAAAGGTAACCGCAATGCGAGTCAAACAAAGATTAAACTATATTAACAAACCAGTTGGCAAATCAGTTCAATAATTAATATTGGAAATTAATCCATTTCAACGTCAATTGTTCATTCTCGCTATCTTATTTGTTTCCTTTCGCCTTACGCCATTTTATTGATACCATGAGTATTTAATGCGGAAAAGATATTGTCTACAACTTAAATTGCGTAGTGAAGACGGCTTAATACTATTCTAGAGACGATGAAAGGCTTAATGTAGTCGTTGTGAATTTTTCTTAATTGACAGATAAGGTATTCAAGATGTTTTTACTTTTATGATGCTTAATTGCGCTGGTTTCACTTTTAAATGGCCTTTTATCTGTGCTCGGTATCCGGTACATAGAGCGATTATAAAAATGTTCTAGTGTATACTTGGTATTTTCAAATAGTTTTTGTCCCTGTATACAATCCATAAACATGTTATACATAATGCTAAAGGGACATTCCATTAAATGTATCAATACGAAGGAAAGAAGTGGATATTGATACTCTTTACAAGCAATGAAAAATTATGAATAAAATATGGCTATACTTACGAACGTTTGATTCATATTAGTTTACACCTATTTATTTTAGGTCGATTGCATCGAAAGCCTTAGGCTTATTTGAAACGCTCTTGGGTCAGTTTCCTGGAACTAGAACCAGTAATTGGTGTATTTTGGGAAAAACTAAAGAACGCTCTCACTGAGGGGATCGAACCGTGATCGTTTGGGGTCGTCATATCCACTACGCCACGGCGACCTCTAACAATGTGAACTTAAATTAAATGTTAAAACACACATGGATCTGACACCTCAGTCTCAGCATAACGACAAAGCGTTTTTTAGGATTGGATTTGTATCAGAGTAAATGGACACATTAATATTCAACCTAAAATCGTTACTTTTATACACATATCACATACACATACACCTATCTTTATTCTGGCATAAAATAATACAATGCAAACTTATAGTCAACATTAGAATTATAGCGTGAAAAGTGAAAGGAACATGAAATATTATAAACATTAATCTGAACAGGATAAACAGAGATGTAAGTGCCGTGCAAGCAGAATTTTCATAGGACATATTATATGTATTTACAACAATAACAACAAACATTTTTGCCATGTAGGTGACTTCGAACTTCAAACATTTTCACAGTATGTATTCTTGTGTGAAATAATATACGTATACAGCTTTATATATTGGTCCAAAATAGTCTTAAACGTTCTTTATACGGTTAGAATTTAAATGGAGAAAAATTAAAGCAATATTTTTGGAGACAAAATGTTGAACTATGAATATAAAATGAGTTACAAATAGTTCATTACACAAATCGATTAGAGCTACTCTTTTGCGTTAAAGGCAATATGATCTTTAGAAAAATATGTAAGTTAGAAGCACATACCAATGACGGCTTTATTATAAATAAATACATTAAGATTTAGCGTGCTTTAAACTATCTTCTTATCCATGATGCAAGAGACAATAATGTGCTTTTTACTTAGGGTACATTCGAAGTAATAAGAGTTCGTGATCTTGTTGCATAATATATGTACTTCGATATATTGTTTATTACTTTAGTGAATTTTGACGACATAAGAGACCGGAACGTGTTTATTGATGGCCAGTGACAGTAATATGGTTTCAAATATTATTTACTTAAGCAAGCAAATTACAAATGGACGAAATGGTGGACTTTAAACAGGTATATTTGTCATCGACGGTGGAAGATGGGTGCTTTAACGGTGAATAATTAAAACTGTTTGCATTTGCGCATTGAAAATGCATTGTTAATGGATAATCCGCTCACTCGACCTCTAATTAATCTCCCGATAAATCCGTTACGTATGCAAATTAACTCATTAATATTCATGACCGTACAAGTTTTTTATCAACAACTGACCAAATAACTTCATTGTATTTCGGGAATCTTAACGACGTTGCTTTTCAATCGTCAATAGAGAAATGTCGACATTTTTTGTCGTGAACGTTAACGTTTTGCCTTTCGTCGAATTAATGGCCCTTGTGGTATAAATCTTAGAATTAAGAGGTCAACAGAACTTCCAAAATGCATAACATAAATTTGGATTTTCAAAAGCCATACTAACTATATAAAATATTATTTTAAGACACTAATGCACCAAATACATCAAGATATTGCTAGGTGTAACGCGACGATGGAAAACATGTTTTAGACGACAGATTATATAGATTACCTGGTCATTACTTACTGGTTGGATATACAAAATACATTAACTTTACTGCAAGTCAAATAAATGACGAGACTATGCCGTATGTTATACTATTTACACAAACAACGATTAACACTTGATTGACGCTTACTTGTATTTTATGGTTTCTGTGAGATTTAATCGATTAGTTATTGTGCGGACGACTTTCTAATCGAAAGCTTTTACATTACAACGCATCGTCATACAGAAACACGTTGTAAGTGGAACAAAAGGCAACGCTTAATATGTTCATCGAGACATTTATCATGCGTGTTTATAACTAGATCATTATTTTTATTTTTAAGCGAATACTTAAAACCATAGTGTAATTTCGGTTTTGTATAAGTTATAAACATGCCACGACCATCATCGAAACAATATCAGTGGCTTGTTATGTTTTATAAACTAGTATACATAAAATCAATATGATTAGTAAATAACTAACTAACTTAGTTTACACCAGATTAATGTTTACAGAATCTTACTCAAAGACCGTACGTTTTATACGGGCGTGACCTCTAGAGCTTATCACGTGACCTTAACCAACGTAGACCTTTCACGAGCGGCACGTGCTGAATAATCGTTTATTCTGCACATTCCATACACGAACCTTAGGGTAGATCTCTTAACTTCATGATGAATTTCCCGATACTCCGAACAATCTCCTTATCAATATACTTGCATTTCAGTGGGGATTCAATAAATGGAAAGTAAGGGCAAGCCATTCATTAGAGTATTGTTTTGTGAAAACTGGGCTTAAAGCATTTGCGTTAAGGGTCGTCCCAGATTAGCCTGTGCAGTCCGCAATGGCTAATCAGGGACAACACTTTCCGCCTAGACTTGATTCTCGTGTAGAAGAGACTTCCTTTGAATGAAAAATTCCATACAAGGGGAAAGTGTCGTCTCTGATTAGCCAGTGCGGACTGGAGAGACTAATTTTGAATGACACTTTACGGAAATGCATTAAGCCTAGTTTTTCCAGAACGCGGCTCATAACATCCATAATGTTAAGATACGTTGATGAGGATTGTACCTGTAGTTGTTCAGCTAAGATTCACGCGATTAAGAAATAGTTCTTCTTTTCTGAATCAATAAATCAATCGTTACTTTTTCGGATTGTAAATCTCTATTAAATAATTAAGATCATATTCAAGGTAATTGACCTTCTACTTGTTTACTTGCGTCAGACCATATATAAGTCAAAGGTAATTACGTACACGTTACACTTACAGATCATTTCACATTAACCCATTTATGCCTAGTGGACTCTCCTATCCTTCTAAATGGGATCAATTTATTTTCAAAATAAGAGATGTCTAGTATATTTATTTCTATATTCAGAATATTTCTTACAGAAATTCCTTTAAGCAAACAGCGCAGACCCTGATAAGACGCCGCATCATGCGGCGTCTCATTTGGGTCTAGGCTGTTTGCCAAGGCCTTTTTTCTAGACGCTAGGCATAAATGGGTTAAGCTTTCACAATCTTTATAAGGCACCTTTCCACGAATGAACTATAAACATCTTAAGCCGTTCTTTGTGTTAGTTATATTTATTTGGTTTATAGAAAAGCGTTCTTTATTACATAGTTACGAGGTAATTTTATGTATATTTACGTATTTTAAATCATATATAACCACAATGAATACTATATTGCCATTCAAATTATATAGAATTAAACAAACTGTTATTAGTATGTATATAAACCATTATTTGACAATTACATATTTATATGTGTAGGTAAGAAACATTAATGTAAACTGTAATGCTGAAATAAATTATTGATGTAGGGGATGTAAGTTAGAATAAGTCCTAAATATCAACAATGTCACGCGTCCTTTTAACTTACTAGACAATTAACATTACATTGCATACTTCAGAGATTTATCGAAAAAAACAAACATTATTAACTTCGATTTGAGACTGGAATCAGTGTTTCAACCTTCGTCTAGTCCTTTTTCACGCGCATTTTATATTTAAGGTTTGGTGAGTGTATGCTATTTTGATTCCATTCAACAAAATGGCCTCTTGATTTACAAGTTTAATGGAAACAACAACGTGATTCGTGCTTAAAGATGTTTTAAATATCAATCGCAATTAAAGGACATGATGTTCGTACAAGTTAACAGTTTTAGACCATGATACCCGTACTCTTGCCTATGTATCAGTTTGATTGTTTTGACATTTATGTTTACGTCGCATTGATCTGGTGAAATTGCCAGAGTGTGAATAACATCGCACACTACACAGCCCTTTTTCTGGTAACCATGGGGAAATAAAACAGTTAAATTAGCAACAGATAAATAAATCGGACACATTTTAAAAGATGCAAAAGAAAAAAGAAGAAGAAACGAAATAATAACATAACTTATATATGGTCACAAATACTCTAAAATCTATAAACATGAGACAATGTTTTCTGTATATATTTGTATATTAAATATCACTAAACACTACAAAACAATTAAGGTTTTAAGACGTTAAATATGTAAACTAATAACTATGGATAATATTTCTAGTAATTGATTGTCTCTACAAACAAATCCAGAAAAAATGCTAATGAAAACTGTGAGTGTGTACGCGTTCATTACTTATTAAAAATTCATAGTCAAAACGCACGAGCGACTTTCAGTGTTTAGGTTACCACGAAACGACGTTCCCACATTGATGCTTTATGTATTATGTAGTCATAGAAATAAAATTTCCATAATACACGCTCATAAATGAACGTTCAACAGGTTTTTAATTTCGAATGTGAAAACTCTGAAAAATTAATAGTTGACAAATGATAAAGCCTTAAAATTGCATACACTTGTAATTGCAACTACAAAACAAGAAAAACTAGAAAAAGAAACAATGTTAGTTCGTCAGCGATACTGCTGTGTCTAAACGTTCTATCAAAAGCGGTTCTTTACTTTATCAAATACTATATGCGAATACTCGGTATATATATATAAGCCGAGAAGAGTTATATATTAAATCTAAAGTGCTTTACAGGGATCTGTACACAGATTTTCCTATTTAACACAATCATTCACTTAATTAAACAGCAAAATTCAAGTATTCAGAATAGTTTTAAATAAATATAATAAGAAGGAAAACTCAAACACAAAATGAGCATGTCCTGGGATTCGAACCATTGACTTCTGACAGCAAAAGCTAACGCGGTACAATTAAATAACGCATGCTTTTGAATAAGAAAATAGCTTAAACACTATGTCTTTAACTAATATTTTGCTTAACTATCAATAAAAAGCGTAAAAACTCGTTATTTTTTTTCGTATTAAATTGAAAATTATCATTAAAAAGAGCATTTTTTAGATTTTTCTTAGTAAATAGTGTTATTCTGCTTGTTTGAATATAGAGCAGAACAGAACATAACATAATTTATTACACATAGACTTTACAGTTTTTAGTGTAAAACAAAATGATAATACAAAATACATGAATATATTAAGCCGTTGTTTTTTTACAGGAATATAATACAAACATTCTTTTCTTGAATATATTACAATTATTGTCAAACTTGTCATTTTACCAATCTGTGAACAAGAAGCTTAAACGTTATTCGTTTGATAAAGCAGTTCTACAACAACGGAACTACGATACATTTACATCCTATTCTAATGAGCAACTTACAATTTGCTACTAAGTATAAACACATACCTCGATTTCGTGCCTGTATGGGGATTTCCCCGGATTCGTTCGTGCGAACTTTCACTGAAACCGTCATTGTGGATTCGACTTTAAACTATCACTAAACTATAATCGTATTTCTTTCGTTAAAATCACTATATCCTCGCGCAGAAATGTTTTCACATATATGTTATTACGTATTTCTTCGTTAATTATAGACAAATTAAATATCTAAACGTAATGAAAGGTATTTAGGATTCAATTTTAGCTTAATATACGTAACATTTATGTATATTCTGATTTCACTATCAAATAATCTTTTTCTCGTCCGCGTTTCCTTTACAGAAGGAAAAACGCATCAAATATATTTGCTGAACAAATGTTTGCGCAGCGACAGTTAATTGTCACACTAAATAAATTACTTCAACTGCGCGTCTAGATTGTCTCTTTTTGAAAAGTCTGTAAAACGATTTCCTTGCGTGTTTTTTTTTCCGTTTGCCTTTGAAAATTTACTCACGAAAATAACTTCATATTGTCTAACGTTATAATTATCTTCTTATTTTAGTTTATTTATTTAAACAGTTTTTTAACGTTTAAAATTCGGCGTCTAATTCAAAATGTCCCCGTATGCTCCAATGATGAAGTCCACACTGAAGCCCGGAAAATAAGTAATGGCCATATCCGATGTTCCGTGATGTTGATATAGATCGTTTCTATGGAACACTTTGACCCATCGTGCGGTAAACTTTCAACAGTATCCCATGTGCAATGAATAAATAATAGACCATGTAAATGCTTCGAACGCCGCCCGCGGTATTTCTCGAGACAGAAACATGTCAAAGTTTTTCGCGATCTGTCCGACAGTTTCGGACATTTTCGGACAAATGTCGTCTGCGCTTAAAACATTGGCAGTAGAACTCCTTAATGTTATTCGGTCAAGTTGAAAAGTTTATCTCAGGTAAAAGTAACCGCAAGAAGCCGCAATGAGAGTGATACAAAGATTAAACTATATTAACATACCAGTTGGCAAATCAATTCAATAACTCAATGCAATAACAAAAAAATCAATAACAATAAAATAATAACATTTTGAAATTAATTCATTTTAACTTCAATGGTTAATTCACGCTCTATTTTTCCCTTTCGCCTTACAAGGTTTTATTGATACCATGAGTATTGAATGCGGAAAAGATGTTGTCTACAACTTGAATTGCGCCGCGAAGACGACTTAATGCTATTCTAGAGGCCATAAAAGGCTTCATGTAGTCGACGTGAAGGTTCATTAATTGACAGATAAGGTATTCAAGATGTTTTTACTTTTATGATGCTTAATTGTGATGGTTTCACTTTTAAATGGCATTTTATCGGTGCTCGGTATCTGGTACACAAAGCGGCTAAAAAAATGTTCTAGTGTATACTGGCTATTTTCAAATAGTTTTTGTCCCTGTACACAAGCCATAAGCATGATATAAATGATGTTAAAGGCACATTCCATTCAAATGTATCAATAAAAACGAAAGAATTTGTTATTAGTACTTATTACAAGTAGTTTCAAACTATGAATACAATATTGCTATATTTACGAATAATTGATTGAAATTAAAAATGTGAACTTAAATTTAATGTTAAAACACACATGTATCATACACCTGCCAAGTCATGCTAAACACGTTATGATGTGCGAACATATTTTTAATATAGGTCAGACTTGTACAAATTTTCAAAGCGACACAAAAATACAAGCTTCAAAGTCCCAGTAATACCAATAAGCGTATTTAAGGATTGGATTTTTACCAGACACTTAAAACGTTACTTTTTTAACAAGCAAATTACAAATGGTAGACTGTAAAACAGGTATATTTGTGAGCAACGGTGGAAGATGGGTGCGTTAAAGGTGAATAATTAAAACTGTTTGCATTTCCACATAAAAAAATGCATTCTTAATGGATAATCCGCTCACTCGACCTGTAATTAATCTCCCGATAAACCCATTACGTATGCAAATTAATGGATAATCCGCTCACTCGACCTGTAAATAATCTCCCGATAAATCCATTACGTATGCAAATTAATGGATAATCCGCTCACTCGACCTGTAAATAACCTCCCGATAAATCCATTACGTATGCAAATTAATGGATAATCCGCTCACTCGACCTGTAATTAACCTCCCGATAAATTCATTACGTATGCTAATTAATGGATAATCCGCTCACTCGACCTGTTATTAATCTCCAGATAAATCCATTACGTATGCAAATTAATGGATAATCCGCTCACTCGACCTGTAATTAATCTCCCGATAAATCCATTACGTATGCAAATTAATGGATAATCCGCTCACTCGACCTGTAATCAATCTCCCGATAAATCCATTACGTATGCACATTAATGGATAATCCGCTCACTCGACCTGTTATTAATCTCCCGATAAACCCATTACGTATGCAAATTAATGGATAATCCGCTCACTCGACCTGCAATCAATCTCCCGATAAACCCATTACGTATGCAAATTAATGGATAATCCGCTCACTCGACCTGTAAATAAGCTCCCGATAAATAAATTACGTATGCAAATTAATGGATAATCCGCTCACTCGACCCGTAATTAATCTCCCCGATAAACCCATTACGTATGCAAATTAATGGATAATCCGCTCACTCGACCTGTAATTAATCTCTCGATAAATCCATTACGTATGCAAATTAACTCCTTAATATTCATGACCGTACTACATTTTCATCAACAAGCGACAAACTTACTCCTTTGTATTTCCGGTTATCTTGACTACGTTGCTTTTCATTCGTAAATCGATAAATTCCGAGTTTTTGGCGTGAAACTTAACGTTTTTCCGTTCGACGAAGATGAAACCGGAAGTGAAACGAGATTTGTTCGCCAGCGAAAAAAAGGTCCGTTGTGGCCTTTTTAGAATAAACAAACTTCTGTGATACACATTACGAAATAATTATAAGAATTAAATAGCATTTTCTGCATTTCATATGTATGAACTGTCGGCTTTTATGCAAATTAGGGGTCATTTTCCCGACAGAAAATGCTTAACAATTATTGATTCAAATCAAAAGTGTCAATAAAAACAACAAACACACGCGTATTGTCATGTAACTGTTTTTTTTTCTTCCCATGATCTGTCGAAATATCCTTTTGTATGATGTGTGAACCACCGATTTTTGCCCAACCCACATGTATTCGTTACAAATATAAATCTTGCGCAACATTCAACGTGTATTGTTCTAATGGGATAAATTTTCTGGATAGCAAATGATGAACTTGCTGCAGAGAAATAAACAGTCTTTCGGAATTGATAGCTTTCACTATCCCAGCATTTATAATAGAAAGTTTGTATTACATATGGTGTCATAGTGAATATTTCATTGTTTCTTCATATTTTAGGGGTTTTGTGTTTGTGTTAAGGTGATATTGATTGTATTGTTTGAACACAGTGCAAATACATCACCGATTACGACCCTGGCGCCATTCTAGCAAACAGAAACGTGATTTTCAGTAGTACAGTTTTTGAACCTTCGTTACGTGGTTTATGTATCAATGAGTCCCTATAGTATTCCTGGAATGCGTAAATGAATAAATACCGATCCGCTTCACGGTTGGCAAACCTTTAAATTATTTATCAAATTGATCCGAAACCTCAGATTGTCATCCGTGCTATCAAGAACGATTACTATTACATAAATTTCATTTCAAGGTGAAGTATTAAGAGGAGTTGCAGCCCTTTGATATAATGGACGAAGCTGCGGCTACACTTATCAAAATCGGAGTGTCGTTGGAAAAGCGGGCTTTTTAAATTATGCACGTGCGTAACGCGTTGTTCCGTTTCCAGAACGACACGTTCCGCCTGTAGTGGATTTATGACTAGAAGGTACTACCTTGAAACAGAGAATACCGTAAACATGTAAGGGATGAAACACTTAACTCATTTTCACGAAGAGCAGCTTTCCCACGATACGTCTCATTTGCATTCACGTTTGTATAACAAGATGTTGATAAAGACACAACAAACACTATGTTTTTATATGTATTAAAATGCAATTGGATTCAATTAAATGTCACTCCTGACGTAAATTTAAATATTAAACAAGTAAAGAACCCACTTAATTCTTCCCCATTTTACAAATACAATGCCATAACTGTTAGGTATGTCGTATCAAAATCTACTTAGCCTTCACGCTTGGGGTAAATTGCTAATTCGAATCTTAGTCAATGTCGAGATGCTTGGGCGACAAGGCAGAACATATCTGCGAGGAGCTTGTCAAAGGTATAATGGCGTAAAAGTGACATAAGAATAAAACGTTCCAGTATCACGTGCGCACGCGATAGTTTTGACATGCGCACGAGATAGTTATTACGTGCTCACGCGATATTACTTTGTGCTCGCGCGATTGTATAACGTGCGCATGCGATACTAATAGGTGCGCAATATAGAACTAATAAACGAACACGCACTAGTTAACCAAGTATAATAAGTAATCGATTTTTGGTCAAGTTTTATATGTGCACGTTATAGCTATAGCG
Organism: Dreissena rostriformis; assembly: GCA_007657795.1. NCBI lineage: Eukaryota > Metazoa > Mollusca > Bivalvia > Myida > Dreissenidae > Dreissena > Dreissena rostriformis. The sequence continues at coordinate 15,927 of VMBQ01003270.1, forward strand.
AGGCCTATAATAACTATTGCGTGTGTACGATATAACCATTTCATGCGCACGAAATATTTATAGCGTGCGCAAGTTATAATTATCTTGTGGTAACGTAATAACTAGTGTGTGCGTCCGTAATAGTTATAGCGTGCGCACCTTATAACTATCTCGTGGCAACGTAATAACTAGTGTGTGCGTACGTAATAACAATTACATGTGCATGCAATAGTTATAGCGTGCGCAAGTTAAACTATCGCGTTGCCGCATAATAACTCTCGCGTGCGCTCGAATTAGATACCGCTTAAAAAATATCACTTTTGTTCCCATTATGCCACCGATCTAAAAGGTTGTTGTCAACTACAACTTACAATCAGTTAATGATTGACCAAAATACGATACAGGTTTACTACTTATTCATAATGCATTATAATTATGGAAAAAGGGGAAAAGGTGTCAATGTATATTATTTTATTTATTGTCCAATAGAAATAACAGAAAGACATACAACGGTTATGAATTAAAGCACGGAAGTAAAAAGGGGAGTAAGGGGCTAGAGAGGAAAATCATAGAAAGGTGAATATAGGGAAGATGACATTCATAAAAAAAATTAATCAAAAAAGTTAGCAAGACATGAAGAACGCAAGACAGGAGAAAGTAAGATTGCTTAAAAAGCAAAAAATACCATAGAATTGAATGGAAAGAAAGTAGGTAAAGACAAATATAGTGGGCGATCAAGTGAGAAAGGGGTGACAACAGTTTGGAAGATAGGAGGGAGACAGCGAGGAAAAAAGAAGAAAGGAATGAAAAGATTCATAGAAAGGAAGCAGAAAGAACAACATAAAACGGAACGAACGCAAGTTAGGTCGAAACAGGAACGATGAAACGGCGGAAGGAGGTAACAGGAAGTAAAAAAAGAAGAGGTGGAAGAAATAAAAACGTAAATAATAGAAAGCATGATCGGAAAATAAAATAAACGTGTTACATAAATTTCAAAAGCGCCAGTGTTCTAGCTAAAAGCCGTGCAAATTTAAGGCTGTGCTTATTTTTCTTATCAGTTAATCAGCTCATTCTATTCCACTGATCATTCGCCTGACATATTTGTCAACCCATTTACGTTAATTGGCAAGGTTTGAAAGGCTACCTCAATGTCATGGCTGATTAATTCAATCGCCGATCATTTAATTCCTTACAGCCGTTCCTTTGAAAATGCTCAACAGTTTATTTATCAGATTGGACACCCATTTCATGTACTCGACTAAACTTCTGATCGAACTACTGTCAGTTTTCAAAAGGTTTTCTTTGCTTATGCGTTAAGTGTATTTTGAGTTTAAGCAGTTGTATAGTTCTTGTTGTTTTTCAGAAGGTTAAATTTATGTTCAACTGTATAACGAAAACAACAACCACAACACAGCCCCAATTTATTCACAATATGATGAAATAATAATATATTTATTAAATACATAAATAACTAAATAAGAAGAAGTAGAAGCGAAAATAGGAAGTATGATTTGATGATGATCATGGTTATGATGATGCCGATGATAATGATGATAAATATGAATGAACGACGACGACGATGATGATCATCATGAATATAATGATGACCTTTATTAAAATAGTAATGAGCCAAATCTAGCTTAAACGTTCTGAAGTTTAGTCGAGTACATGAATTTTATACGTTATTTAGTCCATTGCATTCCTATAATACATTTTGTTACGAATATTTGTAGTATTTAGATATCGCTCCTTAAATCAAACTTTACTGTGCAAATAAACAATCATGTCCACGGAAGCTTATAGCACTTGTATTCTTTACAAGTTAGGTTGAGTTTGACATTTTTCGTTTTATGGTTACTTGTGGATTTAAGGCAAAGAGTCGCTGGAAATCAAATATTTACGATAAAAGAGTTGAAAGGTAATAGTTTCTAAAAGTTGTACCCTCTAGAGATGTTATAAATTATTGAAAAGGGTTCAAATGTCAATTGCGTTGACATTTTATCGCGTTTTTTTTAAATGGTCTTAGTTTTTGTTGAGTGTTGAACTGTGCTTTTGCAATGGGGATAGCTAAAAAGACTGTAATATTGAAAAAATAAGAATTGTTTAGGACTATGTCCAAAGATGCCGGACTTTCAGAGGTCGATGGCGCCAAAATTATTCTTCACGGAAGTGAAATACTTTCTGCGGCAGACGGTCGCCAAAAGGGGTCGCTGCACGCGCGTTTCAATGAAATGACGTTCGATGACTGTTTCCGGGAACAGTTTATAAACCTCGACTCGAGGAAGAAGGTCGGTGATTATGCGCTGGGGCGGCTTCTGGGGGAGGGGGCGTTTTCAAAAGTTCGAATCGGAAAGAAGATCTCAAACGGAGAAAAGGTGTGTATAAATATGTCTTTGTAGAGGGCGTTGATTAATTTTTATTCCGTTTGTCCGTCCGCCCGTCCGTCATTCTGTGTGCTAACTAGTGTGTCTATATTTTTTTCTATATATCAGTGTTTTACTCAAAAGATGAACCTATTAATTAACGTTATTTCGCCCGTCCTTACGTCCGTTTCATCGTTATACAGTACTCGTTTACTTTATTCACTTAATCCCTTTTCCGCCACGTCATTCACTCACTCGCCCTTCGAATGTGAAACCATCCATTCTTTCTATCACTAGCACATACATTCATTCATTCATACTTAACGATCTTTTTCCAATATTCTTCTTCTCAAAAGCCTAACATCTGATGTGTTGACGTATCGATCTACTTATTTATTAAATATTGATTCTTCCATTTGTATTGAACATCCATGTGGGGTGTGGATTTCTCCTTCTGGTATGCGTTCCGATTCACTGGCTGAACATATTAATGTTTTATTGATCAAACTTCAAAAAGAGAATTGTACACGGTTCATTCATCCATCCATCGTGAAATTTTCAAATATGATTTGTAAATGTTCATGTATGTATGTATGTATGTATGTATGTATGTATGTATGTATGTATGTATGTATGTATGTATGTATGTATGTATTATTTTAAACTGTAAATTAGCATAACATTCAATACCAATATAGAAAACAATAACAATTCAGAAACTCTAAGTATCGGAAATCTATTTAAACGATGAGGGGACAGGTTTGAAAATTATTAATATACAATGAAAAATGTTATCTATAAACGATATTAAACTACAAAGTTAGTGTATCTACAGAACACTGGTCAAACACACTAGGTGTAAGAAAGATCGTAAACATGTTTCATCCCCAAAACAACAAAACATAAATAACTCTGCTGCTAACAGCGTCTGAAGACGGAAATATAAAAAAAAACATTACTGTACATACGAAGCTTCCTTTAAAGTCAAGTAAAGTAAAGTAAAGTAAACATATTGTATTTACGGTGATTGAATTAAAATTCTTTTAAATACAATGTTTGTTCATGCATTATTTCAATGTTTGTTCAATGGTGATCAATCATTCTTTCATTGCGTTTGTAGCCTAAAATATCTTGTTTGAGTTCATATTGTTGAAGGTTTTAAAAGATTTACAATTTTCTGAATAAATTAATGTTTGAATTTGAGTCGCCTGTATTTAAGAAAGCAGCTTACAATTGTGAATAAAGCTGAAGTCGTTTCAGGAATTTCACGAAATGACTGAAGGAAATGGCTGAAGACATTTTTCAGTCATTTCGTGAAATGAATGAGAAAATCGGACATTTCGTAAAGTCCCTAAGTGCAACAGTCGTTTCACGGAAATCTTCAATCGTTAAGGAACTACGTGAAATTACTACTTTTACAGATTTACTGTAACATAATTATTCACGCGTTCACTTAAAATTGCCGTCTTGTGACACGAAGAGCGTGGGTCGTATAATGACTTATATTTCGTCTAATCTTTAAATTAAACGCACTTGATGCCGGATGCTCAACCATATTCATTCTACGATTTCAGCGCAAAGAAATGACATTTTAACAAGAATGTGCGATTCAGTCGTAGTCACGGGCAACTTCTTCAGTCCAATATATAATGAAAATAAAAAAGTGGTAAATACACAAGTAAATGTTTCAATGTATAAATGATAAGGATTTGGTGCTTAATATGACGATGATGAGGATGGTTTTGATTATGATGATCATGACAATTATGGTGGTGTTGATGATGATGATGATGATGTTGTTGTTGTTGTAATTGATGCTGCTGTTGCTGCTGCTGATGATGATCATGATGATGATGATAATGATGTAAAGAAGATGATGATGCTAAGTTTTTTTTATTTCCAAACTGCTTTAAAAGTCTCATTTAAAGAATTGTCTTTGCACATTGAATACATTTGATTCTACTATTAGAGTCTTACTAATATACATTCACAACCTTCAATCACTAAAACGCGCTATAAATGCATTTCACAGGGTTTACAAAAGTCGCTGTTTATATCAATATTTGACATGTTGATCGCGGTATGCACGTATAGAATTGGTTTTCTCACTATTGCTATCAATATCGTTTCTTTCAAGTGGCCATAAAATATAGCATTATAGGGTAGAAGTCATTTAAGCCAAAGAACGACATTTCTATCTTCATGGTGTTAGCTGTGGATCTTAATTATACACAAAGCACTTCAGGGAAATCTTAGCGTTAAGTCATAATTTATGTATTAAAATAAAGTGGCATTTTCCTTCGTATCCGTCGTTTAGTTTACATGCGTTTTTTTTTCGACGGTGTCTCTTAACAGGTTTTATTCCCACCCATATCACCTAAAAATTGTGGTTTATCCTTATAGTTGTTAAACTTTCTACCGAACAAATAGCATGGGAAACCATAGGAACTGTGAGTTAACTAACGTGTGACCATTAGGAAAAGGTACCTAGCTTATACTTGTATATTAGCCACGCTCTGCGAAAGTGGGGTTTAATGCATGTGCGTAAATTGCGGTCACATATTTGACTGTGCAGTCAGCACAGGCTAATCAGGGAATCCTTTTTCCACCAAAACTGCATTTTCGTCAGATTTTCTAATCGCGTGAACATATCAAATAACTGACGTGAAGCCTGCCTAACGAAAAGTAGTTCCGTTAAGAATTATTTCTGAATACCACTACTAATCAATTTGGTTAGCGCCAATCGTCTTAACATCACCGATATTCACGTACTATACTTTTATGTATCCAACAGGTGGCCATAAAGATAATACCGAAGAAAACGATGATGAAGAAGAACGAGGCTCAATGTAGATTCCTTCGCGAGACCAAAACACTACGTCTGATAAAGCACAAGAATATAGTCCGTCTGCACGAGATGATGGAGACGTCGAGCAATTATTACCTAGTCATGAGTCTACAGCAGGGCGAGTGCTTTAAAGACTACCTCCGAAGAAGGTAAGACATAGTCCTCGATTTATACTTGTTTAGGGGCCATTAAACTACGATAAAAAGTTATGATGTTCATTAATTTCGTCACGACGATATTAGCCCGGTTGGTTAAACACACCCATTGTTATATATATGAAGAATTTTTAATCATCAGGTTATTGAGATTCCATGCAATAACATATGGTCATTTATAAGTATTTGTAAGAATGTTTCAAATATAAAAGATTATCTTATCCCGAATGTGAAACACTAGAACAACTCGTATCGGAATTCCACGTAGTTGTTTATTACCCGATACTCAGTAAACAAGAAAATGCGAACATTTCGATTCAACATAAGTTGACAAATCACTTCCCTCTAGCAATGATAACTACATTTTAAGAACTGTATAATTATATTCAATTGCAACACAAAATTCATGAAAGTTATACATGTGGGGTTACAGAAATTTGGGTGGAAAACGGGTCACACATACTATACATGTACTTCCATTTATTTATTATGTAGCTAACAAATAAACGACATGTACATTATGCGGTGCCAGTTAAACGGTTTTGCATATTTTCGATACTTTTACTAATATATTTATGCAACATACTGATTTTAAAATGTTTATGGACTTAAATCAATCTTTACAAAGGTAAATTTGGGGTTTAACTTTAACTTCATTACTTAAGACATTAATGAGGCGGGTTTGTGGGGAATGACGTGCATACGACGCCGCACTCCCCCTCTAAGAAGGCCTATGAAATATACCGGTGCACGCTTTATTTATCTTAGTACAGAAGCCTGTACCTGATCTTTTTGACAGGAAGTGTCTGAGCGAGACGGAAGCTCGGCCAATGGTATATCAGTTGGGGGAAGCTGTCAGCTACCTACACGCCATCAGCGTCGTACACAGGTCGGTACAGAGCACGTGCTTCCGGTATGAGCCTCGCTCTGTGAATAGGGGGTTTAATGCATGTGCGTTAAGTGTCGTCTCAGATTAGCCTGTGCAGTCCGCACAGGCTAATCCGGACGACACTTTCCGCCTAAACTGGATTGTCGTCAACAACAGTCTTCCTTTAATCGAAAAATTTAATAAAAGCGGAAAGTGTCGTCCCTGATCAGCCTGTGCGAACTGCACAGGCTTGATCTGGGACGACACTTTACGCACACGCATTAAACCCCTTTTCACAGAGCACGTACATCCGATATGTAGTAGTGTTGCGCCACGCAACCATGGCGCCGCATAAACACGACCAGTTTCGTGTATGCAATGCTTCTAACGCAAAACCCCGGTGGTAATTATTTTATACAGCACAGTAGTTCATTTTAATAATACCAATTATTGCGCTTTCTTGTTTATTTTTATTTTGTAATAAGCTTCAAAATATCCAAAGATTAAAACGCTTACAATCATCTGACATTTCACCATGTAACATGATGATTTAAACTGCAGTTCTGAAATACGCATACTTTAACAACACTTTAATGCATTAATGAGATATTGAGCAAACATTAAATGTTATTTTAGCAACTGTCGCTATGGGGTTCAATCTGACTTCTTTTTGTCAACAATTTGGAGTACTGTAAAAACAATAATCTTAAAGCTAAGAGCAGTTGATATACAGATCATTTATAAAAGTATACACTTCTCGATCGCAAGATATTTGCCTGAAAATAATAATAGCATTTCAAAACTTACCGATGTTGCTAGGATGAAGTTTAGGTGAGTTCGTGGGTGACCTTCTAGGTGATTTCTCCAAGTGTGGTAACTTGACGTTTCTAGTAATATCGAGCCGGTCCCCGGATTGGTCCCTTGGCGTTGCGTCGAATTTTCGTTTCGGGCCTTTTACGTGTTCAGGGTTTGACTTAATAGCCGGTAACTTATCTACAGTTTCTCTTGGCGTTTTATGATCTTTCTCTTGCAATTTCTTTGGTTTGGTTTTCGTCGGCTTAGAATTTGCATCCGTTGTTTCGTTGTTTAACCTATCCGGAGGGTTTTGTTCTTTCTTTTGTTTGTTTTGCTCCCTCTTTGTTTCCTTTACCCTAGGCGAAATTCGTTCTATATTTTGTGAAGCGGATGGTGAATTATCATGATGATCTTTCAGCTCACTTTCTGTCATAAACGAATCATGAAGATTTTCGTTTATATCACGTGTATCATTAGAAACCTCATTGACTTTATCACTTAATTCCTGTTCTGTATCAACTGCATATGCTTCGGTTTCATGCCTCGTTTCAATAATCTCGAGAGCCTTTTTATGTATTTCAGTATTTGTCACTGCATTCCTTTCTTCTTCTGTAGGGTTTTCTGCATCCTCTTCACCTCTTCTTTCGTCATCAGCTCTAGTCACTGCTGTTTCTGTATTGTTTTGAACCGCGTTAGCCTCTTCAACCGGTTCAAAGTCTTCCTCGTACTGTTCTTGTTCGTGTTCATCCCCATCATTAAGGATCTCTACGCTGAATTTTAAATTTCGGTTTCGAATGGTTTTGCTCAGCTTGTTTTGGCCGTCTCGTCTTTCCACTGCCGCCATTTCTAGTTTTTCTTTATACACTGTTCTACTTTCATTAGCTCTCGACTTTCCTTGCCATCAAATTGAGATAAAGATCGCATATATTATTACTTATATGGTGGTCGAAAGTTCGTTCGTTTACTGAATACACACAGTTTTTACATTAACGATAAAAAATACAATACTTTGATATCAGTAACATGACTGTAAATCTTCCCTAATGGAATCTTCATCCTTCAGTGTTGTCGTTTTATTTATTTGGCATGACTTTTCCATCGTTAAAAAGAAATAAAAATCTCATTTAACTCTTTAAAAAGTATCACAAAATGCATATTTGAATAAGGTCCATTACTCTTAAAATGTACAGTCTGTATTTTCTTCAAAGAAAGTCGATATTCGAAAAAAGGCTTTTAATTTGCTCAAAGGTGGCTTTGTAAATAAATCCAAATACACTGAACTGAATAGTAATACATTGAATTGAAAGTCATTTCACATCCACTGTTAACTTTTATCACAATTTCAATTAATTTCGAGCCCTCTTTAGAAGGTCATTTTTCATTGAGTAGCTAAGCTCTATTATGCCATCCAATATTCCTTAAAAATGAATGTATTTGCCTTAAAAAGAACATGCGGAATTCGCATTAGCCCATTATTCAGTTAATTTCAATGTACAATATTTAAACATTTACTTAAACAAGCGGCTCATCGAATTTTTGACAGCGTTGAATTGTGAAGGGTAGTTTAAAGATTGTTAAAGATAGAACCCGTTGTAATTTACGGCATTTAAAAGGCTGATCTTCAATCTTCAATACAAATATCGTACAGCCTATTCGTCTTACCTATAGTTGGCACCACTACTGTTTAGCCTTATCTAAGTCGTAAAGCGATAAATAGTGGATGATTATACACTTTTAAGTCAGCTCGTTTTGTTCTATTTATAAAAATTACTCCTTCCATTGACAAAACGAGCAATTGTTTATGCCGTTGAGTATTTACACAATAAGCGAAGTATTAAATGCGAAATTGTTAAGATAACGATGCAAAGTGATCACTGTTTAAATACCTGCTATTTTTGTTATTATATGAATCTCGTTCTGGGAAAACTGGGTTTAATACATTGTCGTAAGTGTCGACACGCCGCACGGGCTAATCTAGGACGACACTTTCCACTAAACTAGATTTTCGCTAAGAAGAGATTTTCCTTTTAAAAAATACCATTAAAGCGGAACACGTTGTCCCTGATTAGTCTTTGCAGACTGCACAATCTTATCTTGGATGACACTATACGCACATGCATTAAGCCCAGTTTTCACAGAACGAGGCTTGTATTGTTAGATATCAATCCTCTTAGAATGTACATGAAGTAGGACATATTTGACTAAAATCTGATCTTATTAACGTTTATTCGAATGACTTTGTTTTCGTTTTTAGGGACCTTAAACCCGAGAACGTGATAGTCAGCGATAAAACACTGACAATCATAGGTATGGTGAAGCGTTCTGTCCCACTAGGCTACAGTTATTAGGCAAAACATGCTAAACATTCCATGTGTAGCTTTTAACTTACGAATCTCAACTCTGTCTTTGTCACAACATTATTATTTCGTATTGATCTACGTCATCGTCGGAACCCAGGTTCGCTTAAAGATGATAGCCTGCTTAATTTTGATAACGGAACATATTTTCGACGATCATCTTTGATAAAATAAACACAATGATTTCATTTGGAAATAAATAACTGTTCTGTTCGGTGCATTAACTTTTTGCACGAATTTTATTGCACAATCTTACACCAAGAAAATATACACAATCATCATTTCTAGGAATAATAATGTATTTCAGATTTCGGGCTGAGCGCATGCGCACGCCACGGTGACGTCATGAGGACCCAGTGTGGATCCCCGGCGTACGCCGCACCGGAAGTGTTCGTGGGCGAGCCGTACACTGCCAGCGTGGACGTCTGGAGTCTGTAAGTTACGACCGCGCGTACAGGATCCAGTTGTATGTCAACCATCGGTTCATGATAAACGTGGTTGATTTTCTGTAAATATTTTGGAACATCTTGGTCCAGAAATGTATGTGGGGTTATTGATCAAAGTATTGCAGTACGAAGCTTCCACTATTAAGTTCCATCGAAAGTTTGGTAAATAAAATAATTAAGCTGAACGTACATATATTTTGTTTATTAACCTAAAATAATAACAGTTGCAGTATGAGAAATCATTGGCTAGTAACCTTTTTCCAACAAAACACGAGTATAAAGCAAGGGACGCTATTCTGATGTATATGTTTGAGTGTGATTTTACCTTGCCTTGGAGTTTTGCCCCATGTTTGCGAATACTGAATTATAGATTCATATATTTATAGGCACTGATTGAGTATTGAACTTGTTTTTTTTCAGGGGAGTAATGATGTATCTCATGTTGGCAGGTTCGCATCCGTACTGCCATACACATTTTAAATCCTACACCCAACTGTATGCGGTGATTTTGAAAGGCTACACCCTACCTCAATGGCTGACGCTGTCCAAAGGTGTCTTTTATATGATAATGTACAGTAAGAATGTCCGAGGCGATGACATAAGAATTGCATTTACATGTAATAACATCGGGCATGTACGAATCATATAATTCATACATATGAACTGATATATCTACGAATCCTATAATTCATACATTTTTTAGGTGATTTGTGAGTTTTAAGATGTTTGTGTATTGGGAGACGTAGTTTACTTTTTTAAGAAGTTACAATCAATTGATTTTGATTGTTTTTCATGTATTCTGTTTCTTGTTTACAGAATGCTCAGATTTGCTGTCGCATATGTTACACTTGGAACCCGCCAAAAGGATAACAGCTTCAAGTATATTGGAACACTCGTGGTTATGTGACGTCAGAAAACACAAACCTGATGTTGTCATAGATGAAAAACGTGTGCTTACGGCTTAACATAAAAGTCATTTGTAGATAGAAACAAAAATAGGAATTGTGATTTACAAACCTCAGTGCTGCGGTTCATCAACCTAACTAAAGTACTTTTTAGTTATGGCAAGACTCTTATTTTAATTTTCAATTATTTCTCAAACCATAGCAACCTCATTTGTTTTTATGACAAAATAAACTCAACATAACTTTGCATAATAACAATTTTGACCGACATCGAGTTTCATCAACCCTTCTTAAGTGCTGTTTGAGGTAGCGAGGACCAAGCTGTTATTTTTCAAAGATTATGGTAACCATAGCAACCACAATTGTGTCCGACAAAAAAATGAAATAATGTTTATATTCCACATATGGCACTCGGTCAACTTACCAAGTTTCTCAAACCTAATTTGAAAACTTTTTGAGTAATCGCAGGATCAGATTTCTCGGACGAACAAATGGAAGGACGGACAGACTGATAAACTGGAATAACGTGCACATTCACTATATTGCCATCAATTCACAAACCGAGTTCGATCAATCAAGCTTTGAAACGGTGTGTGATTTCGCCGGGTCCAGATTTAAGTTTATAAGTATTTATGTAACCATAGCAACCACAATTTCTGTATGACAAAAAATGAAATAAATGGCATTTTTTCCATATGGTCCGCTATTCACATATTCATCGACCTAGCTTAAGTTCGTTTTGTTTATCGCTGATTCCATATTGTTTTTCGCACGGACAGACAGGACAGATGGACAGACGGTTGGTAAATCCAGTTGGGGGCTAAGACAACTAATATTAACATTAATTATAAGCAAATCGTTAGTTATGATAGTTTGTTTTTGCTAAGAGCTAAGCTGGGTAGCGTGTTGGTTTTGAGTTTTGGACGGGATAAAGTGGTTTATGCTTAATGGAGGTAACCATGAATTGTAACGTATGGACACAATTGTCACAGTAGTCTCCGCTGCCCTACTACTTCATCACGAAAGTGAGAGAATTCACTTCTGGGAGTATCATAGGGTATAAAACCAGTAAATCCAATGCAAATGGTCCAATTATATACAACGGCAAACTTGCAATATTCTTTCAGTTAAATGAATTTCAGATTGTGTAAATCGGCGCAATAATGTGCCACACGTACCAAAAAAAAACCTATATAAAAACCCACTGAATGCAGTCTATGGTTGGTACACCACATTTAATTTTTATCAGACGTGGGAAATACAATATGATAGCACACGTCTGCTGAGTTATTGTACCTCAGCAAAGATGAATGAAAATAAATTGTGTTTTGCAAGGGAGACATTTAAATTTGTTAATGTTGGTTTTCTATCCAGGTGGCTTTGATACAATTAAGAGATAGGTATTTACGGAGCACATGGTAAACGCATAATGCTTGAACAAACGTGCGTTACTTGTATACTGTTTTGTTTTCAAACGCTCAGTAGTCCGTTTCCTGGACAGAACAAGTACTTGGTGTCTTTGGGGGGAGGGAGATCTGAAGAATGCTCCCACAGTGAGGATCGAAACCGTGACCTCCAGGTCGATACCATATCCAATACACCACGCATACGTATTTTTGATTGGTATTGATTGGTGGAAATATTAAGATATGTATATATACTTCACAAATCAAAATTATCACTTGATAATGTATGGAAACTTATAACCATGTCTTCTTGTTTACATCCATGATATTCATAGATCCTTATCTTGATAAACCGCAAGGTACATCGACGCTCATGTATGTAGAAACGTAACATACTTCTGTATACAATTGAAGCCTTTCTCTCTGAAATAAACAGTCCAGTAGTAGTTTAATAATATCATCTACTGTCGATAGTGCCCATTGCCCTTGTAGCAAAACGACCGAGCACCACGTACATGTATACTGTGTTTTTGAAGACCACATTGTTAAAAAGAAATGTTTCTCCTGTCTTCTAAATTGCACGGGTGATAACAATATTCGGCGTAAATGCTAACTTCGAAATAAAGTTAGAAAATTTACGTTTCTAAATAATAAGATTGAAAATTATTGTGTATTTTCCCACTTGTTAGTCACATATCCACCGCATGAACTATGTGTTATTATAGTCAAACCACACAATAGTGTTCGTAGAAAAAAAATTACTACAGCAGATTATGTGTGTCTTCACACGGCTTTTTATGAGTTTATTTCTTCTCCATCGAAATATATAGTATGTCTTTATTTGATTAACATGCAGTTTTCTTTCGACACATTCAAATCAAACTTTCATAGTCTCGTCATGCGAAAATAGGTCTTATGGCGTTTCGGCCAGCGTAGCTTAAGACCAGCTTGCGCAATTGGGAAATCTGGTCAGAGGCGACGCTGTCCGCTATAAAATCACGCAAGGTGTAATGGTCTCATTATGCATCTCCGGACCAGACTGCGAGATGCGCATGCTGGGC